>MU225221.1:262012-282563 GCA_018584345.1 Thuja plicata | reverse complement strand
GATATGCCTGATACCTATTGACAGGCCAAGTGAGTGTTTGATCAAGGATGGTAGCATTAGATGCCAGATACTAGGTGACAAACTATCTTTTAAATTCTCTAACAAGGTCACACCTAACAGTGTGTTTATAACCTTTAACATGGTTGGATTCTAACAGAGCTCACTTCAGAAGAGTGAAAATTTGGGGTACCGGTCCCAGTGGTTTTTCCCCTAATAGGGTTTCCACCTTAAAAATCAACGTGTTATGTGTTTATGTTTTATTACTTTACTCTTTTACATTTCACATATGAAATTCTAGATTGATCGGTATACTTTGCACATTTACTTTGTTTCGATAAATAGTTGATTGCTTATCAGTAATCATACAGAAGAAAGATTTACAATGCAATGCGACAAGTAGAAAATTGATAAAATTAATTCAAGGCATTCATCTTGTAGGATAGAAGATAACTAGAGATATAATTTATGGTTATAAGTTTTAAGGGTTGATTTAAGGATTAATTTTTGAGGCCAATGATTCACCCCCCCTCTTAATTATTACTAACAATTGGTATCAAAGCTTGTGTTCTTAGAAGGAAGGTTTCAAGACCTAATCTAAAGATCACAAAATGAACAGACAAGATGTGCCCAAGTTGAACAAAGATATTTTTTCTTCATGGCAGAAAAGAATAAGACTCCACTTATCAGGTATTGGAAATCATGTTACTCAATACTTAGATACTGAATATGTATTTCCCATTGGAGAACCAATAGTTGAAAAAATGAGAGAGAAACATGAGCAAAACTACATGATGATAGAACTTTCTTCCCCACTCTCCGATGCTAAATTTGAAGATGCCAAAACTTACAAGACTGCAAAGTAGATGTGGGACAAATTGATGCTTGTACATGGTGGTGACAAGAATGTTTTGAGAGCCAAGGTAGAAAGCCTTAGAGGGAAGTTTGATGATCTCAAAATGAAAGAAGGAGAAAACATCACCCAGTACAACACAAGAATCAAAGAGGTAGTCAATGCTATCCGAGGAGTTGGAGGTGTACTAGAAGAAGATATAGTGGCAAGTAAAATTCTAAGAACCTTACTACTTACTTATGCTATTAGAGTATCTGCCATTCAAGAAATGAGAGCAATAGCAAATAGAAATGTTACTCTAGACAGTTTGGTTGGAAGACTGATTTCATTTGAGATGAACAATTTTGATAATAGTGTCTTACCAAACATAGAGTCTGCATTCAAATCTTCTTTGAGAATAAGTAAATCAAGTCATAAAAACACTAATGAGGAAAGATAGTGATAGTGAAAGTGAAGAAGAAGATATTGATGAAATTGAAGCACTTATGGAAAGAAGAATGCAAAGAGGCAAAGGTAAATACAAGGGTAAATTACCACTTGTTTTTTTTAATTGTAAAGAGATTGGACACTTTGCTACAAGATGTCCTAACAGGAGAAAAGATGATAGAAGTAATGACAGATCATTTGAAAAGAAGTTTGACAGAGGTGATTACAAAAGCTACCAAAAATCAGAAAGAAGAGATACCCGAGACTACAGGGACAAAAGAAAGAAGGCCAGTTACCTAGAAAAATGAAAAGATGATGATACTGACACCGAATATGAGGAAGACATCGAGATGCTGTTTGTGGCAGTAAAATGTGATTCAGATGACGATGAAGAAAGGTATGTAGAAATTGCACTCATATCTAAAGTTAGTAAAAATGATTTTTTGATCATAGATAGTGGCTGCACTCACCATATGACCGGTGATAAGAAAAAGTTTGAGACATTTGAATACTATAAAGGTGGTTCAGTAAGAATGGGTAATGACACACCTTGTCCAGTTGAAGGTAGATGAACCATAATGTTGAATAACCATATAACATGTGAAAATGCTTATTGGGTAAATGTATTGAATTATAATCTATTGAGTGTTTCTCAGTTGAATAATTCAGGTCATAGAGTAGAATTTAAAAATAAGAAGGCAAAGATCTTCAATAAATCAGGAAATCTGATTGGTACCGGTGAGTAGACAAAAGGTAACTTATTCTATCTGAATGATACTGAAACCACTTTTTTCATTGCTACAAATGAAGACATATGGTTGTGGGACAAAATATTGTGTCATTTGAACTTTGACAACATGACAAACATTAGCAAAAATAGAAATGTCAGAGGCTTACCGACGATGACCAAGCTCAACAATATCATGTGTAAGAATTGTAAAAAAGGTAAGATGACAAAGTCTAGTTTCAAAAGAAAAACCCATACATCTGATGTCATTCTAGAATTAGTCCATACCGATTTATGTGGACCTATGAAGATAAAGAGTCACTATGGAGATATATATTTTATTCTCTTTGTTGATGATTACTCTAGAATGATGACAGTCATGTTTCTAAAAGACAAATCAGAAGCATTTAAGATGTTTAAATGGTATAAGGCAATGGTTGAGAAACAAAGTGCTAAATAATTGAAATGCTTAAGATTAGATAGAGGAGGGGAATTTATTTTAGATGAATTCACTAACTTTTGTAATGAGCATGGAATTAGAAGATAGATCTCTGCACTAAGAACACCACAACAAAATAGAATTGCTAAAAGAAGGAATAGATCCATAGTTGATTGTTCAAGGACACTGATGATAGAGAAAGAAATCACCTAAATCTTCTTGAGGGAAGCTGTCAGTACTGATGTTTATACATTAAACAAAGTACAATTGAAGAAAGACACCAAGAAGACACCTTATGAGATTTTGTATGGATATACACCCAATGTGAGTTACTTCAAAATTTTTGGTAGTCAATGTTATATCTTAAAAGATGATAGAAATGGAACAATTGACTCCAAGAGTGATGAAGGAATCTTTGTAGGGTATTCTACCAAGAGAAAGGCTTATAAATGTTTAAATAAGTCCTCTAACAAAATTGTTGAAAGTGCAAATATAAAGATAGATGAATTTGCAGAGAAGAATGAAAAGGAAAGTAGTAAAGAACCAGAGGACTACAATAGGTTTGCTTACAATGAGGAACCTGACACTCTACCTGACCAACAATGTAGAGCTCCTGAGCAACAGATCATTGCACCCGAGCATCAGGCTGCAAATACCGACGATCAAAATATTGCTCAAGATGATGCACAAAGTGATGGAGAACAAAATGATAATCAAGATGATAGACAAAGAGCTGAACCTATACTTGCAAGATATGTCAGAAAGAATCATCCACATAACCAGATCATAGGAGATAAAAAGGCTGGTATGAGAACCAGAAGTAAGTCTCAAAATACAAGATGTCTTATTTGTGATTATGAGCCCAAATCTATCAATGTTGCACTAGATAATAATGAATGGATAAGTGCTATGAATGAGGAGATTGAGAAGATAGAGAAAAACAAGACATTGACACTTGTACTGAGACTAGATGACAAGAATGTCATCGGTACAAAATGGATATTCAAGAATAAGCTAAATGAGAATGGAGAAGTCACCAGAAATAAAGCAAGACTAGTATGCAAGGGCTATGCACAAGAAGAAGGGATAGATTATGGAGAGACCTTTGCACCCATTGCTAGGCTAGAAGGAGTGAGAATATTACTTTCTTATGTTGCATATAAAGGCTTCAAGGTATATCAAATGGATGTCAATTCTACATTCCTAAATGGAATACTTAAAGAAGAGGTATACATTGAACAACTAGAAGGTTTTGTTGATCCAAACAAGAGGGACATGGTATGTAGACTACACAAAGCCCTGTATGGGTTGAAACAAGCACCCCGAGCCTATTATAAAAGACTTCATTCCAATCTTATAAGTGTTGGATTTGTAAGGACTAGTGAAAACAATAATCTTTATTTGAAGGAAGATACTGATGCTAACATTTTGATTGCTGAGATATTTTTTGATGACATCATATTTGGAGGAAATGATATGCTATGAAAATCATTTGCAAATGAAATGAGAAAAGAGTTTGAGATTTCTATGTTTGGAGAGATCAAGTTCTTTCTTGGTCTGTAGATCATACAACAAGATGAAGGTGTCATCATTACGCAATCCAAATACATCAAAGAAGTACTGAAAATATTCAAGATGGAATAGTCCAAACCAGTTGGAACACTGATGGAAACTGGATGTAAGCTGACAAAGGAGGACAAGTCATCAGAGGTAAATCAAACTTTGTACAGATCAATGATTAGAAAACTCATGTATGTTGTACACATTAGACCAGATATTGCACATGCAATAGGAATAGTTGCAATATTTTCTGCTAATCCCAGAGAATCACATATGACTTCTATGAAAAGAATCCTAAGATATCTGAATAATACCAAGGAATATGGCTTATGGTATAGAAAAGAAGTAAAATTTGAACTTAAGGTCTTTACCAACGCTGATTGGGCTGGAAAGATTGATGACCGAAAGAGAACAACTGGAGGAGCATTCTTTATGGGTGACAGACTTGTCACATGGATCAGCAAGAAGCAAGGATGCATCTCTCAGTCTACTACAGAAGTAGAATATGTTGCTGCTGTTGCAAAATGCTCAAATATTGCATGGATCAAATAGTTACTGGAAGGTATGCATATGAAAATTATTGAACCAGTAATTATCTATTGTGATAATACAAGTACAATAAACATTTCCAAGAATCCAGTCATGCATGCTAAAACAAAGCATATTGTCATCAAGTATCATTATTTGAGAGAACACGTTCAGGCAAAGGAGGTGATACTTGAGTATGTGCAATCAAAGGAACAATTGGCTGATATCTTCACCAAGCCACTACCCAAGGATACATTTGAATACTTGAGAAAGATACTAGGGGTCAGACCCTTGTCTAGTGGTCAGTAAGCTGACCAGAAGGCTACATCAACCTATATATTATTAGAATATCATTCAAGTTGATGCAAGTAGAGAGATGGACTTCAAAGACAAATCTATATAAAATATAATATTTATCCACTCCGAGCATCAAAGTTATTACCGATGGATTGGAAAATTCAAGGAATATATTATAGATAGAAAGGATCCATTTGGTATCACTGTCAAAATCTTGTTTGAAAAATATGTTTGTTTGCCATTGCTGTCAAAGGGAGAGAGATATCTCATTATCATAATGATAAAAAGAGAGATTATATCCATTATCAACTCAAGGAGAGATTATGTCCATCAAAGTATCCAAAGAGAGAGTACACACAAAGAAAGAGAATTGCTGACAAGAGACATCACAAAAAAGGAGAACAGTCAAAGGGAGAGATTTTGACACATAAGGAGAACACATCACATCAGAGAAAGAAAGATTCTACATCTATCCAGTGAAGGGATTGAAGAAAGACAGAAAGATGCAAGAATCAAATCAAAGCTATTTGAGCTTACCGATAGCTAGACATTTGTAATAGTTACATTAGGAAATCTTGATGAAACTGTATATTTCATATTATATTGGTAATAGTATAGTATGATAATGTAGTATGTTGCCATCAATGCCAAAGGGAGAGATTGATGACATGTAACTGATTGAATGTTTGAAGATGTTAAGTTGATGATCATGCAAGGCAAATTAAATTAGTTAATGTATTGTATTGTCATTGATGTCAACTTGATATAATCTGTATGGTCATGGAAATATTGCCAAAGACTTCAAAGAACCAATAAATCAAGGCTATGCTATTAGTAATGCATACAAGTCAAGTAGTCACTAAAGTGACTATATACACTGACAAAGTGCATACCGACGGACATAATTAAAGAGAAAAGTCATAGTGTTACCTGACGAGCCAATGCTTAGCATTACTGATGAGAAAAGTCATAGTGTTGCCCAACGTGCAAAGCACAGAGTAACCCGACGAAAGGAATTTTAGTATTGCCCGATGAAAAAGACAAGGATGGAGATCCTGATGACAACTTAAGTCACACCGATGGAACTGTCAGTTATCACCAATGACTAACTGAAGTGTTGACCAATAGAATAGAGAGTTAAGAAACGAAAAAAATGCTTAGCTATCAAGAGCTATAAATAGACTTAACGGATACTTATCATTGTTTTAATCATCCAGATAAAGACGAAGATAAGTAATTGATTTAAATATGATTTGTCAAGTTGGCAAAAAGATCTCTTTGAGATAAAACTAGAGTTTGCTTTAAATCTATTGGTGAGAATTGTGGATCACGCCAAGAATCAAGAAAGCCAAGAAAAGGTAATTCATGTCTAGATAGAGACAAAGCCAATTCATTATGAATGGGTGTGAGGGGTGAAAAAGAGAAAAGAGGGAAGATGCTAAAGATATTCTGAAGAAGAAGAAAGTCTTCATTCAGACCTGATCAATCAAGCTAAAGAAAAAGCTAGACTCTGCAGACATCAACAGATAGTGAGACAACATAATAGAGTAGAACAGTGTGGAGAAAAGGTATATAATTTATTATATTGATCAGAGAGGTAATGGACTTACAATAGATCTAAAAATCTGCAATTAAGGTTTATGTATGAACAGATCATTAGTGTTTCAGTTTAACCATTGAAGCATCAAGTCTCTTAACCGAGAAGTAATTAAAAGTCTTTTATAATTGAGATACATCCCAAGGAGTATGAAAAAGTTTGATCATGAAAGTAGCATTGGATATGCCCGATACCTATTGACAGGCCAAGTCAGTGTTTGATCAAGGATTGTAGCATTAGATATTTCCAGATACTAGGTGACAAACTATCTTTTAAAACCTCTAACAAGGTCACACCTAACAGTGTGTTTGTAACCTTTAACAGGGTTGGCTTCTAATAGAGGTCACTTCAAAAGAGTGAAAATTTGGGATACCGATCCCAGTGGTTTTTCCCCTAACAAGGTTTCCACATTAAAAATCCATTTGTTATGTGTTTATGTTTTATTACTTTATTGTTTTACATTTCACATATGCAATTCTGGATTGATCGGTATACTCTGCACATTTATTGTGTTTCGGTAAATAGTTGACTACTTATCGATAATCATATAGAAGAGAGATTTAGAATGCAATCCGACAAGTAGAAAATTGATAAAAGTATTTCAATGCATTCATCTTGTAGGATAGAAGATAACTAGAGACATAATTTGTGGTTATAAGTTTTAAGGATTGATTTAAGGATTAATTTTTGAGGCCATTGATTCACCCCCCCTCTCAGTTATTACTAATAGGTGGAAATCTCAGACCTTGACTTGTCCAACCATCGTGTACCCTCAATCAACAATATATCTTCAATCAGAGATCTTCATCTTCAATGCCTACATAACCCTGAAACCAAACACATATGGCACATATGTACATGTTTTAGAATCTACCCACAAGTCACATTAACCATAGCAAGTGGGCGAGTCTTATACATTCATGGTGTCTTCATAGAAATTGTTGATTGCACACCAAGACCTTGTCTAGGAACAATCAATACAAAATTGACTTTCTTTGTTTAAAAATTCACAAAATAACACAATCTTTGCATGGAAATGACTAACAATTTAAACCAATAATATTTCAATCCATTCCCATAAAATATTGCATATAATAAAGAGTTTATGAACATGAACACAATGAATGTGTCCTTACGACATAGAATATACAATTTGCAAGGAATTAACAATTTGTTAATTTAAACTTCATTACTCTACCAAACTCTGTATAAATCCCCTGTTACTCTCATTCATGCTCACACTACCCAAATACCCTTCTACGAATCAGTTGACAGTTACAACTCCCTTCCAAACCGCTTGGAGTCAGTTTAATGGTTGTTACATTTAGTATACTATTGTCAAGTTGAAAACATAGTTGTCAACTTGACAACTCTCCATTCCTTTATCATTGTATTTAACTCTTTGAATGCCTTTTAGGATTCTATCCTAACACTAAATACATAAGAAACTTTTTTAACATGGGGGCATACACTTTTCTATGTTAACATTGGTGCACGCACCACCAGTTGGTTATGTACATTTTGACCACACACCACAATGTGCTTGGTGCCACTACAACACTAATTTTGCAGTACCATATCAATTTTTGGTTTGGTACATGTTGTAGTTTCATTTTAAGAATACTTAGAGAACATAATCCTTTTATAATATTTGCATTTGATGCACATTGTTTTTGTTATATGGCTCCTAGTAAAAAATCCTTACTATACCTACATGCCATATTTCTTCTTTGTTCTTGCATGCTCCATGTTTGTGAAACCTATGCCAATCATGTTGCTCCTTTTATCTTGATATTTAAAACCAACAAGATTCTATGTCCTGGGGGATTTGTGTGATCTTATCTCTTTTATATCTTCATGAAATTCTTTTGATACTATCTTATGATTTACCAAGAGTATGATTTCAAGGTCAAGCTCTTGCTACAATGGGGCCCATAAATAGTGTTACAATTGTATCCTTTTACAATTTCACACTCATTTGGGGATCATTTTGGCGGTTTTCTATTGTTCTTTTATTAAATGATTGAGTAAGCTTATTCCATAGCCAAATTTCAAAACCTAACACACTCATGAGCATACAAACCAAATTCATGCTAATAGGTGACAATAGGTGACAATGTCCTCATGTACTATGGAGCTAGGCACCAATGTCCAACCATTTTGGGCTTAAATCTAAACCACTAATGGTCATAAGTTGAGTAGAAAAATATTTCTCATGTGCAGATTCTAGATCTATCAAAACAGGGATTGCAAATTCACGAAGAGAAGACTATGACAAAAAAAAATCCATGCTTTGAAGAGAAAAAAACTTGGTCACCATCGATCTACTCCATTGATTGACACTTTTTTCCATAATTTTGGAAGAATAATTTGTAGGAATTCCTAATTTGGAACTTGATCATGAAATCTACATCAAACACCTTAAGTTCAGTGGTGCCTATTGACATAGACAAAATTTTTGGGCTCAAATTGTAAACATAGGTTCCTTTTTGAATCTCATTTCCATGCGTATCTTCAAAATTTACATATTTGGCTAGTATCTTATTGTTTATGTTAATTCGGTTGAATTTATAGCATTGTCCTTAGTTCTTGCATTATTTATGGTCATAATCATAATCAATCATATCAAGCCTTCAAAAAGAGGCCATTTAAGAAGGCCCTAGTTGACTGTAATAGTGAATTTCCTGTGCATGATAGTCCAAAGTTGCATAGAAACCCAAGTTCCTTATTATTTCTTGTAAATTTTTCATAGGCTTGTGTAGGGGACTTGGTGAAGGTTCTAAAACCATAGGGAATGCCCTTGTTGAGGCTTTGTACGATGAATGAAAGTGACTATTCTGAATGGTGACTTTGAGTTGGGTAACTTTTCTAGACTGAGATCTCATTCCATGGTCTAGAATAAACATACTAAGCATTTATAAACCGTTTCAAACCTTTGGTGAGGTTGTGTAAGGCATAATGTGTAATCTCCATGTTTGAGTCCTTGAGGGATAGAAACCAAGATTTATTGAAGGTTGGATCAAGAAAGACATGTTAAAAGTAGTAAAAAGATGAAATCTAAGACTCCACTCTTACTATCATTCATGCTCACACTACCCAAATACCCTTCTACTAATTGGTTGATAGTTACAACTCCCTACCAAACCACTTGTAGTTAGTTTAATGATTGTTATATTTAGTAACTATGTTATCAAGTTGACAACTCTCCATTCCTTTATCATTGTATTTAACTCTTTGAAGGCATTTTAGGATTCTATCCTAACACTAAAGACCTTATACCCTTCTTAAACCCCATATGAGCCTTCATAGGCCTCATTTTGCCAATTTGGGTGGTGCAGAGGCACCTCGACCTTGGAGCATTATTCCAACTTTCATAATCTTGTTATGTTAAGTCATTTAGGATTTCGTGGAACCATGTCAAGAAATGGTTTAATTGCTTATAATTGCATTGTAATGCATTTAAAAATGGATTACATGACATTTGCAGACGGGGAATATGATGATTTTTGTAACCGTCAAGATTTTCTATTAATAAACAACTTTATATAATCATGGAAATGGTTATGAGGAGACTAGAGGTTTTTTAACTACCTAATAATCTCTTTAAAAGAGATAGCAATGTATTTGGATAGGATAGTAGGAAATTACAGACATAGTGGGACTAGAGAGGACAAGAAATAAACCAAACGGCTCTCTGGCTGCCGCCAGAGAGCCATGCAAATTGTAATTGCATGCTTTTAAGTTAATAGAAAATTGTTTTGTATTGGATCCTTTAATGTCTCTGTTAGTTCTTGTTCTTGTTAAATTAGTAAAGGTCTCTTTTCATTCATTTTCATAAGATATCGAGTTGTCGGGTTGAATACAAATGTGGGATTCAGTTCATTGTGGTATTATGTAGATTGTATCAGGTTGTTGAGTTGTTAGTTATCGCTATTAATAATCCTGATTGGGATGGTGGACACGGTTTTATTTGACAGCGAATTGATTGAAAACCCAAAGTGTGGATTCTTGAATGGACTGAAATTTATAACGGTTTGAAGAACTGTTACACGTTCTCCCTTTTGGTTTCGAACCATGCCGAGCTATCAGGAAAGGTGGTAGAGTTACTACGTTGTTTTGGAGTGAAGAGACTTGTGTCAATAAAGTTGCAGAGCTATGTGAATTAAGAACAGGCGAATGATATTGCAATTCAGTCCCAAGTCAACATCAATGTACAGTCAGCCCTCGAGTGGAGAAAAGGTGGTGAAATTATATACATACGCATTTGCGAGCTATGACCCACAAGGTGGTGAGTAAAACAGAGAATACCATGGTGGTTGAACTCAGACTTTATTAGTAGGAAAGGTGGTGAACTTATATACATACACATGTGCGAGCTATGACCCACAAGGTGGTGAGTAAACCATAGAATACCATGATGGTTGAACTCGGACTTTGTTAGTAGGAAAGGTGGCGTACTTATATTTGTATGTGGGGAAAGACCACTAGATGGTGGAATCGGTCCATGGAAGACCCGCGGGGTGCAAAGAATTGGTGGCCATAAAGTGTTTATTTAATTTAATGTTTAAATGGAATACACCATTTAAGTTGAATATTGTCATTATCAGAATGGTGAAAATATTAATTGGACTTGAAGGAGCCGTAATACATGCATTAGTTAATATGCAAAAATATCAATGAGATATGCAGATTTGCCGAATGTCATGATGACATGCTTGCAGATGTCAAAGTGAAAAAGATTACTCGGCTATGGAAACCGTAGGCATATAACACTCATCGAATCTTCGTGAAGTTGTTACACAATGATGTTAATAGAGCATGACATGAAGTTGATATCATTGTTATTATGATTATTGAAGGATTTTGAGCCTCTAATCGGTATGTCTAGGAAGAAAGTCAGTATAAGATGCAGATTTAGAATACTGAGATGCAAATTTCAACAATACAATGAAGTATATGCAGAGATGAAAGAATGGGTCGATGCCGCATTACATCATTGGGAAAATTTACATATTTAGCACTTCTAGTGTATTTGACACTTATAAATGGCTCTAATGGCCAACTTACAATCATTTGGACCTTATAGGTCTTTAAAAAATCTCATCTACACCTAGGATCCTCAAGTGACCCCCAAGGTGCACTTCTAGCCTCCAAATGCCATCATGTCTTACATCATTGATCCTAAAACACAATGCTAAGCCACACACACACACACACACACACACACACACACACACACAACATATACTACATATACAACCCTCTCCTGTATATAAGAGTTGATTAGAGAAGGTATATGCCCATGTGATGAACATGCATTTTTGCCTAAGCACTACTGAGAGATTACTCGACAACAGTTGTACTATTGTGAAATTCATCACAAGTCCATTTGTTGCTGGGTCTAGCTCCTAGTAGTGCTTGGTTAAATAAGTATGTTTGTCACCTGTGCATGTACCTTATATGATCAACTCTTATATGCATAGGTGAAGGCTTTATATGCAAAGGTGAAGGATGATCAACTCCAATATCCTATTTGTATATATATGTTATGAAAGCAGCTCAATTGAGAATCTTGTCTACTTGTCTACTTGACCCATTTTTTTCCTATGAAGAAGGATCATGTCGAATAATCTAAGTGAAGAACAAAATGGGGAAACAATCACTAAATTGTGGTCTAAGTTCAAAAGAAAAGGCGATAGAAAATGTTGTTGTCCCTACAAAATTTGTAAGGGCTTAAACACTAGAAGATTGCTAATCAAAATAGCTAAGAGACATTGTAGGGAGAATGGTCAAATTGAAGGGGGGTTTTATTATCATCCATTGGTAAGTTTGCATTATATTTTTTTAACAATTAATATACATATGAAATACACTTGATGATGAGATCATTATCATGGTTTATTTGTGTTCATCATTTTTATATAGGTCAACCTCCCCAGGGAAGTACGTGATATGGACCATGGAGGTACAAATTTGAAGAATATGGTTTTGGAAGTGGAGGATCATGAAGGTGCGAATATTAAAGCTGAAGATTATGATCCCATGGAAGATGACGATCATGTGCCAGATAACACATTTGAAGATAATGGTACTAATACATTGATCCATGACACATTTGGTACTAGTGCAGCTGATAATGATGATCAGGATGACATTGATGTCATCCATGATATACCTCTACTTGAGGAGGTAGACATGACCCTTTACAAAGACTGCCAAACAAATATTCTCTCTGTTGTATTGTTGTTGTTGAACTTGAAGGTTATGAACTTGAAGGTTATTAAACTTGAAGGTTATGATGACCCTTTACCAAGGCTCCAAAAAAACTCTTCTCTAGACATGAATTAAATCTTTGAGAGTCTCAAAATAGATACTGTGGCATTTTGGATGATATACTTGAGTGTGACTTTAATTCCTTCAAATTAGTTCTCTTCGTTGTCAGATGGTACAGGCTATGACTTAATCAAAATGATCCTGATAGAAATCTTATGGAACATGAAAATGAATTTCCAATGACTAATACAAGGTGGTTTGATCTAGTTGGGGATGAGACCTATGTTCTTCCAAGCCATTGTGAGCATGTATTTTACTCAGAGGTTCCACATAAACTAGGTTGGTCATTTTTTGTTAGACATGATCTAAGAAGATGATGACGATGCTACTGATGATGATGATGATGATGATGATTATGAAGATGATGATGATGATGATGATGATGATGATGATGATGATGACGACGATGACAATGACAATGATGGTGGTGGTGATGATGTCAATGATGACAATGATGGCAGTGGTGATGATTTTTACAATGATGATGATCATGGTGATGAGTTTGATGAAGAAGAAGATCAATGACATTAATTAAATGTATAGTTATGTGATCACTTCTTATTCTATTTAATATTGATTTTTTGATAGAAATGTACAGTTATGTGATCAATGCTTAATCTATTTAATATTGATTTCTTGATAGAAATAGACAGTTATGCGATCCATGCTTAATCTAATTAATTTGTGATATATATTTTAATTTTTTTAATTTTTACTATGTAATTTTTAGTAAATGTATGATGAATTTTTTATCTAACATAAGATAATTGAATTACATATGGAGGAACCTGAACCCCTTTCACGAGCATCCCACACAGTCTCATGGATCGATATGTATAAGTCAATACACCCTATAGAGATTAATGCCTTTTATATCTCTCTCATTTGATGGAGTGTAGGTAGAAGAAAATAGGTATTTGTCAGATGTGTCTTCCTAAAGCGAAGGAAATATAGGAATGGAAGAAGAAATTGAGACATGTAGTATGTCTAAATTAGGGAGATCAACTAGAGCTCAAAAAACTAGAAGGAAATTGAATAAATGCATGAAATATTTCCTCTCTAAAGGGGGTAATGTTGTTATGATGATGAGAGAAAAGGTGACATCAAGGTTCCCTTTAGGTACCAACATCTACTGAAACAATGGGTTCCCAAGGAACTTCCTCCAATAAACACTATTTTTAGTGTTAAAGGAAAGATATATCACATAACACCATCATCATTACATGGTTTGGGCCTATTTTCCATGGATGGCATAAAGGTCTCTTACAACAAAGTTGTTGAATTGATTGAGTATGTTGGACCTTGTTACGATTACAAAATTTGGATGCGGATTATCTGATATTAAAAAGTATGTGTAGGTATGAACTCTCGGCAAATTATATTCAATAAAAAGACAATGAAAAATGTAAAAGAGTGGCTATATACATTGACGAAAGGCCAAAAGCATCAAGGAATATTGTAGGTTTTATAAATAGTACACGAGTTGTGTCAACTATCAAGCAACCCAATTGCATATTTGAGGTGCGCCAGGGAAATCATGTATTTGTATGTGCGATAAAATCAATACGTGCAGGGGAAGAGCTGCTTATTGATTACAATTTGAATCACATAGATACAAACAATGTCACTATCATTTGGGTGTATGTACGTACTATGTACCATTAAATAATTGAGTTTTTTTGCTAACATTTTTATATTTTGAGTTATTTTTGTAATGTTAAATCTAATCCTTCTAGGAAAATAAATTTATCCAAACAAACTACTACAAACAAGCCCTCAAAAACTAGCCACATCTACAGAGTCTCCTCACCATCCACCTTATCTCCATCATCATCTTCTAATGAAATTTATTAATCTAGTCCTTTCTAATTATTGGTTAAATTTAAATAATAACACAGGGCCATGATATGGAGAAGCCACATAGAGGTGAAAATTATGATCCTCCAGGCAGTTATTCCCAGCAGGTAAACCTCTTTGTTATTGTACTACAAATTAGATACAAGCAAAATGTTAAATAGTGTTTTTTATTATATTATTTTCATCACTATTTTAGAGTAATTTTAATAGTTCTAGTACTATTGTTGTCACATATAGGTGGTCATCTTAGAAAGGGAAAGGAACCCGCAGTCCCTCAGAAGGAGTCCTTTAACGAGGACCTAGATGTTGATTTTGTAACTTGTGATGACCCGACCACTTCAATTGAAAATTGCCTCCAAAGAATTAGAAAAACATTCTCTCAATTGTCATCTATATACCCTCTGACTCCTGAGTCACAAAAGAGGGAAACTGAATTGAGGCACCGAGCTTGAAATTTCAAATTAAGTATATTATAAAAAATGTTCAATAATATTTTTTATGTTATACTAGTCTTTTATGTCATTAACAAATAAGTGGATGTGTTGTTTTTACAGCTTTTTTTGCATAATTTTGAACCTTGTGGCCATGACGAGGATACTTTAGGTGGTTTAGGTAAATCACATGTTTGACTATCTTATTTTTACGCTCTAACAATATTGTCCATGATGGTCCATGATTTTATTATGCTCTAACAATATTATTCTTTAGCACATGTCAATGATCATATGTTATCGCTGCCTTAGATGAGGACATGCCTAGATGTACTACTTTCTACAATGTTGACAACACACAACATGGATACAAATGCCATAACACCACCTACTGGTACACAGATTTCATTTTCTCTCTCATTATTTATATGTTTATTTCCCTTGAAGTATTCTTTCTTGGGGGCACTTCGTAATGGTTTCAATTTATGCAAAAGGAGATGCATCACCTGATGAGGAATTTCCTGGATGTACTCGTATTCCTAGTACCAAAATAGTGAAGATTGCATGTTTCTTTTGAGCGATGAAGAAGGAGTTCCCTTGAAAGTAGCCAAACTTCCAGGTACTTTAAAGATTGGACATTTCTTTTAATATACAATTGTATGTTAATTACCCATTGCATTCAATATGAGAAGCTTACATTTATTGTATTCTTATTTTATACTATTATATCCTTCAAATAATGATTCCATGATTAGTTTGTAGGGAATGATGTTTTTTATGATAAACTTAATGACAAGTGTTTGCGGATATTCAGGCCCACCCTCCGTAAATGGTAGAACATTATATCCAAATTAAACCCCCAATCCACTATTTTGATTTCATATCATTGCTAGGATGGTTTTCCTTTCATCCATTTCTTGAACTATATTAAAGGTAAGTTCACTTCATTTATGAATCTAACAGTGCTTTTTTTTTTCTTAAAAGGTGGAATGTCCAAGACAAGAAGTTAAAGGATGATCTCATAGAGAGTATGACAAGTTATTTGGAACTCGTGCATTTGAGAAATAGACTCCTTGAGAAAGTTGAGTTATGTTTGAAGTATATTATGGACCAGTACAGGAGTAAATTAACAAACAACCTGAAGTACAAGCATTCCCCCTGCATTCCTGATATAGAGTGGAAAAATATTATTTTGGATGGGAATGAGAGAAGTGAAAGAAAAAAAAGGAAATACACCTCCAAACAACAAAATAAGGTATGTGATACTGTTAAGAATGTAATTATGTACTAAATGCTCTTTATATTTATATGAACTAACACATTTCAAACTTTTCATAGATTTCCTGACACATCAAAGGCAACAAAGGAAAGACTAGAAAAGAATGGGCAACACAAGCTCGGCTCTGGTGATTATTCAAAACTTGCTGCACGAGTTGTAAGTCTTAGTAACTAAAAAACCGTATGTAAATATTTATAATTTGCAATCAATTTTGTTTTGATGTAAAAATGAAATAAAAAATCACGATACCAAGCAAAAATGTAGGGCATGGAGCTCAATACAAGTATCTCCAAAGAGCACAAGAGAATTGGCTACCAAAAAGGCTATAGAGTTGTGGTTGAACAAATACGAGAAATGAGTGCACAAGGTTCTACTGATGTATCCGTCGCGGTAAGTAAGCTAAATGATGATTTTTTCAAATTGAATAATTTACCAATTAGTATATTTGATGTTAATTTCCAACATAAAGTGATTATATTTATTTTAAGTAAGAAAACAATGATAACAATGCATATGAAATTGGAATGCAGTCTACCAATTCTAGGATATCACCTGCGCATGATGAAGCTGGTTCGGGTGTGCATGAGATTGATGGAGGTATACATTTGATATTCAAATTATTATATGTAATTATTAATAAAAATAAACATCTTAAATTTATTGGTGTAGTAATACAAATTTAATTGCAATAGGTGTTTGGATTAATGTAACATTTTGTATTGCAGCTACAGAGGATGTAGAGGTTGGTGTTCATGATCACATTGAGGTTGAGGCTAGACAAAATGAAGTGGACATTGATGATGTGACTAGATCAGGTAAAGAGCGCCACAATTATGTTCTTTAAAGTACAGAAATACTTGTAACAAATTATAATAAAATGTTTTTAATTTAACCATTTTATTTGTTATTGCAGAGGAGCCCCCTTTACATCAATAGAGTACTAGGTGTGCATTGAGATCTGATGAGAGGGGAGATGATCATGATGACACCGATGTTCCTCTTCAAGATTTCTTTAAATCAAGAAATTTAAAGAAAAAAAAAGAAATGATTTTCATCTATGCATCTTAATTGATAATGACTAATTTTAATGTAACAACAACTTTAATTATGTGCTATTGAATGTTCATAAATTATATAATGTGTTAAGATTTTGTTTCTTTTCTTCTGCAATAGATGCTTGAAGATTGTTCCAATTAGGAAAATTTTCTGCTTTGTGACCAAACTTGTCACATCTATAGCATTGAACCTTAGATAAATATTTCTTTTGAAATTTATTATTTTGATAGTCTCTCCCTCTCGATCCATTGTTTTGAGAGTTTCCTTCTTGATTGTTTTGATAATCTCTTCCTCTCGATGTTGAACTACAATATTTTTGCGATTTACGTAGGCATGGCCATCACTAATGAGCCCCCGAGGCATTAGGTCAGGCCCTTAGGTCTTGTACTTTTGTGTCACCCATGAACTTTCCACTTCTTCCTAATTTTGTATATACTTTTCCCCTCTTTTATATTCCATTTGCATATACATTCTGAATTATCTAGCTAAGTTATCAATATGGATAATCTTTATCCTCATGAATCTCAATTTTGAGGGATCTTATGTTGTGCATTGAGTTGTGTAGAGATCTATGCAGATGTAAGAATTGATGGGGCAAGTTGAATACAATATAGAAATGAGAAAGAGAATCTCAGGTATGCAAAAAAATGTTATGACTGTTATTTGAATATTAAGGAAAGCTATTGTTTAAAGTTATTTCATTTCCTTCTTGTATCATAGAACCTATTTATTACTTGTTACTATCTATTCTAAGTCACGGGTAGAGAAAAATTGCATAGGGAGATTGAAATGGAGAGTCATCCTCACCATCCAAATATACTTAATTATTTGGATACTACTATGATCAGGTGCCATTCTAATCTTTGGGTTTCTTTTATTTTAGTTTAAAACTTTTATAATCTATGTTTCATCGATTTATTCAAATTAGAGTCCATCTTATTCTTGAATTTTTTATATTTTCTTTCCTATTGATTAGTTATCATACTTTATCCCATTTTACAGGAACACCAATTACAATTAATTACCATAAGCTTATTCTTGATATTCAGGTCTTTTTTTGTTAAAATATTCAGGTTTTAGAAGGAAATGAAAATCTATAGATGGACATTTTATATACACACACACACAGATATATATATATATATATATATATATATATATATATATATATGTGTGTGTGTGTGTGTGTGTGTGTATACATATGTGTGTATGTGTGTATATACATGCACATACACACCATATTCAAAAAAATTAAGAAATAAATAATTTAAATAATTTATGCATCTTCTCAATCATCTTCTAGGTGAACCAAACGGGTCCAGCCCATATTTCAGAAATCATTTCTAGAATATGTATCTTCTAGAATTGTAGCATCTTCTAGAATTGAACATATCCAACATTTGGTATTCCAGAACCCAAACTGACCCTAAGGAGAGAAGTAAAAATAAAAGGAAATTTCAAGAAAGGGAAGAAAAGAATAAAATAATCAATCATGAAGGAAACTCAAATGATACAGGAAGGAAAGGGATGGACTTTACAAATAATAAATTTCACAAGAGATACCTCTCCAATATTAGGTGCTACAAATGTGAGAGATTTTCTCACACGAAAAGGGACTATCCAGAATAAGACAAGCTTCAAGCATCCATATCAGAAATAAAAGTAATAGAACCTGAGAAATTTGCACTTTGAAGAATCTCATATTGAGAGGGAGTTTATATATGGGCTCACCTGCACTAAGCTTTGTGTTATAACCTCCTTCCTCACATTTTTTTGTGAATAAAAAAATTGTCCTATTTCTTGGGTTATATATGCAAAATTGAACATTTGCATAACTGGTTAAATTGATATGTTATTAGCATACTTTACATACATTAGTATTCTTGTATATGCAAGAACATATTGATATATATGTTGGCATATAGTTAAATTGACATATTTTATGTTTGTCAACTTTCTCTCCTTTATAGATGAATCTATGTATAACAAAGATTATAGTGCATTTGGTTTGAAGAAAATTGGTGATGTGGTTTCACAAGATAAGATATGATTATACTTATTCTTACATGACTAAGATCCTTATTATAAATCAGATCTTGATATTACAGATTTGATATCACTTGAGTTCTTGTGACTTGTGGATCTTGGATCCATAGGAGAGTACATGGTGACATTATGGACTTGATGTCGGGAAGCCATTACTCTCAGCATTTAGTGAATATCATGGATGTTCAGCCAATGCTCTTGATATCATATATTTGATATCGGTTGAGTCCTTATGACTCATGGAGATCGACTTATAGCAGACTTGGAGATTGACTTATAGTAGACTTGGAGATCAAATTGTAGCAGAGTTAGAGGTCAAATTGTAGGAGACCTAGAAGCACAATTCATAGTAGATTTGAAGGACAATTTAAAGTAGACTTAAAGGTTGAATTATATTAGCTTGAAGGCCTCATCAAGGAGAAAATTGAGTATTATCTATACCTTCATTTATTTATATTTTGATAGGGCCTAAATCTTAGATTTCAAATGTCCATCTATAGATTTTCATTTCCTTCTAAAACCTGAATATTTTAACAAAATAAGACCTGAATATCAAGAATAAGCTTATGGTAATTTTAAAACAGGTATGCGAAAAAATGTTATGACTATTATTTGAATATTAAGGAAAGCTAATGTTTAAAGTTTTTGATTACGGTAAAAGCAGGTTTTGAAGGGGACCTCGAAACCCTTTTACAAAACAAAGAAAGGAGAGACTAAAAAATCCCTAAGAGCATCAGATTGACCCAGAGATGGGAACAATCAACAGTGGGTCAAAACCCAGATATAGCAATATAAACAAACTAAACAAAAGGAACAAAAAGACTGCTGGAAAGAAAACAGAGAAGAGGCCCGCCAGCACCAAAATCAGATCAAAGATTTCAGAAGGCATTCAGAGTCCATCAGCTGACTCTTCATAGTTGACACATTCTCTCTCAGCTTCTGAAGATCCGGATCTTCATTCTTCTGCACCTTAGATCTAGTGCGAGTTCCAGGTCCCAAATGCTGGAAGGAAACAGGGTGCTCAGCATTGTCTTTGTTGTTTTCCAGCCAAGTGCTCAGAGACATCAGATTCTCGAGCGTAGCCTTCATCCCAGTGTTAACCAAAGTGAGCAAATGTTTCAGCAT
>MU225221.1:217610-256585 GCA_018584345.1 Thuja plicata | reverse complement strand
CTTAATTGTTTGGATACTACTATGATCAGGTGCCATTCTAATCTTTGGGTTTCTTTTATTTTAGTTTAAAACTTTTATAATCTATGTTTCATCGATTTATTCAAAGTAGAGTCCATCTTATTCTTGAATTTTTCATATTTGCTTTCCTATTGATTAGTTATCATACTTTATCCCATTTTGGAGGAATACCAATTACAATTAATTACCATAAGCTTATTCTTGATATTCAAGTTTTATTTTGTTAAAATATTCAGGTTTTAGAAGGAAATGAAAATCTATAGATGGACATTTGATACACACACACAAATATATACACAAGATGTATATATACCCAAATGTGTGTATATGTGTGTATGTATGTGTAGACATAAGTGTGTATGTGTGTGTATATACACACACACACAGATATGTATACACACACACACACACACACACACACACACACACACGTATCAAAGCCCACTATCTCTAATACTATTTTAATTTATCAAAGCCCAAGTTATCTTTCATTTCACAAATTATATCTTTTGTTGGAAAAAATGCATGATGACCTCCATGTTTTCCTTTAACTATTTTGAATTCATCACACAAATTGTCTCAGGAAAACCTCTTGACTTCTAAACTAACTCTTATTTTAACAAACAATGTTTTCCCTACTACCTTTGTACTGTCACTTTGATGTCTTTTAGCAACACTATCATGACCATTCTCTCTATGAGGTTTCATTGAATGTTACTCTCATGACTTACACCGTTGATTGCTACTCACATTTTGGATGTAATTCATGATCTTTGGATTCAAATATGACTAGAAGATGTTTCCCATTTTTCTCTTACTTCATAGAATTGGCATAGAACTCAACTTAGCATTCATATAAATGATGGAAATACCTATTTAAGATTGAGATATACTTCAGTCTTGCTTACTGTGTCCATCATTTCATATGATAAATTTACTTCTTTTTCCTCTTTTGAAAGCACTGTATTTGTATTATTTTTCACGACATCATGGGATTTTCCATAAAATCATTTGGAAATACATGAAAATACTAAAAATAAGTACCTTCCTCATCTTAATAGTGCTTCTCACTGTCTTTCTTTACCACTGGATTGTTTACACTTCATTTTCCTTTCCATTGTAAATATTTCTATTTTGCTACAAACAACTTCTTTTTAAACATTGCTTGATGTAAATGGAAAGAGAAGATGAAGAATTCACGGTGAGCGATGAAGAATTGGTTCGCCTTAAAGATACAGAATGTTCCAGTGATAAATAAGTAACTAGGACCTTCTATGTCTTTAAGAGAACCATTTCTTCATCGAAACCAAGAAAAAATGCAAGGTTCTGAGTTCAATAGATGATTATTATGATGAAGAAGATTTGAAAATATTGCACCAATATGAATTAGATCAATCATCATTTTCAAATCTTCTTCATCAATCACCATTAACCATTTACCAAGAGGAACACCTTTCTCTATATGAATCTTGGTTTACATTTCCCTATAATCCTGATGCAAAATGTTTCCATGAACTACGTTAAGGGTATAATGAATTCAAGAAAAAAGGCCCTGGAGGCTGCTAAGTCTTTTGTACTAGAACACACATTTTTCTTGGTGATGATCCTACACAGTTCCACATAGGCATGAAATGTTTCTTAGAATAATTTTAATCTCACAATAGCTGAGAAACATAAATGTAGGCATCATGGTCATAATTCTTTGGAGACACAACATAATTGAGTGGTATACCTAGACAATGCAACGCAACCACTACTCCTCCAGTTTGAAGTTGACACTGTAGGATCCAAATACCATCCTTATCTATGGGTTTTGGACCCTACAGTGTCAAATTAGAACTGGAGGAGTAGTGGTTTCATCCAATCATCTGGGTATACCACTCAATTATGTTGTGTCTTCAAAGAATTGTGACCATGATGCCTGCATTTATGTTTCTCAGTTGTTGTGTCCCGACCCCTTATTAATCCTTATGAGCCTTTACAACCCCTAAGAAGACATTTTATAGGTCTTAAAGTATTGTAAGGGGTCATAAGATGCTCCTAGGAAGGGCTAGATGAGTTTCCACCTTCACGTGGTTGGCCCTGTTACGTAGATAATGTTAAAATATTCTTGAAATAAAGAGAATCTCAATATTTCAGGTATATCAGTGATTATTCTTGATGATCGGTAGGTATAATTATTCCATGCCTTACCTAGTAGCTAGGAATAAAGATATCAGAGCTCAAGAGACCATAATAGTTGGTCTTCGTCTTTGGTCCATACGATTGAGGAAACATTTTACCTTTCCTTAGCTCATCAAATGCGGTGATCTTAAACAATTTAATAGCTAATATTTTAGTCTATAATGTACTTTATTTTAGGTTGATGCTACATGAATTCATCTATTTCCCACACTTGTCGACTGCGGAGATAGCGATAAATAAGCATCCTGCCCGCGTCCTTAGTAATGCAGGCTACGAGAGATGATTCATTATCGCCATCCTTGTAGTCAACAAGTGCATGAAGTAGATAAATTTGTGTAACGTCAACTTAAATAATATAACCTATCTTGAAAATATTCTATTAAATTCTTTCAAATCCCCGTATTTGATGAGCTAATGAAAGGTAAACCATTTTTTTCAGTAATATGGACCAAAGATGGAGACCAACTATAACGGTCTCTTGAGATTTGTTATCTTTAGTGCTTATCTCCATTGGAATTTTGATGCATGTGATAACCCAACTGCAATGCTATACTAATGATGGTGATGTTTTCAGAACTATCTCTGGCCCACCATCAATATATCTAAATTCCTAACACCCATGTTCGATAGTGATGCTATACTAATGACAGGCTTTCCGTTGGAAATGTCTCTAGGGAACCATTGGAAAATCCACAATTTTGATGCAGCTCTTCGACGACAATGCTATAATTATGATGGGATTACTGTCAGATATATCTCCACAAAAACATGGAAAAATATACATTTTTAATGCCTGGTTTGACAACGATGCTATACTAATGACGACTTTCCTTTGGCAATGTCTCTGGATAATCGTTAGAACATCTCCCTTTTTGATGTCATTGTCAGATGGTGATGCTATAGTAACTGTATCATTGGAAAATGGAAGAACTTACATTTAGGACAAGTTTGGCCCTCTGAGTAGGTGGTTTTGGGTCATGTCAAATGCCTTGAATGGGTCTTTGACTTGAATCTTGTTTTTCTCATGTTTTGCCCTGTTTTCCACTTCTCTTCTACCTATTCCTAGTAGCTTGCCTTGATATTTTGAGGTTCTTGACCTCAAGGTCAAGGTTGACCATCTAGGTCATGGTCAACCTCAACCATGAAATAGGTCAAGGTCAACCTCGACCCTAACCCAAGGTCCAAATTTCAAATTATCAAGATCTCTGGATATCAGTGTTTGGAAAGAATTGTTTCCCACTTTCGGGTCGCCTGTTTTGGACTCTGAAGTAATGAATCTTAAAAATATATTTAAAATAGGTCAACTTATAGGGGTATAGGCCTAATTGGAATTTAATTCGCCTATGTCAGTCTGTCTAGAATTTTGTACCCTAGACTTGTATATAAGGAATCTTTTCTTCTCTCATTTTCTAAGACTTGAGGTACCTAAGGATAAGAAGCAATATCATCCACACACATGAACATCTACACATAATATAATTAAGTGATAATATAATTTCAAGCATTTGAGAATTCAATCATTCAATTCATCAAGGAGATCCATTGGTAGCCATTGAAGCATTCAAGCTCTATGGAGCCCTCTTGTTAAAGATTTCTCCATCCACATACATCCAAGCTTCTTCCTATTCCAAGATCTATTAAATATTGGTGTTGAAAATATAAAGGAAATTGATTTGAGACATCCTACATCCTACATTCTACATTCTACATCCATTTTGCGCATTCATACTTGTTGATCCAAGGATTCAAATCCTCTACAAGTGTTAAAACATAAACAAGGTGAATTATTCTATTTACTTTGTTTATTACTGGAATTTCAATTCTATTCTAAGGTTAATTACCAAACTAGAGTTTGACCAAGGAAAACCCCTCCCCCAACAAAAAAAACCATTTTTTTGCAGGTAAAGATACGGAACAACAAATCACAAAGCAGATTTAGATACCTTTTTTGGAAAACTTTCAATATCCGCAAACAAAATTTCCATCAGAGCAATGCAAGTCAAGGTTGACATAAAGGGGTCAATGTAAAACTATATTTGGGTCAAGTTCCACCTGGAGTAGAAAAAGAAATGATTTCTGGGTTTTCTCCATCTCTATCTTTATGTTCCAAATTTGGTTGCATAATTTCTAGAAACTCAGTACAGACACCAGAAAATAGCAATTTCCAGATCTGCTACAATTCATTTCAATTAAGGTTTTAATCATTTCATATCTATTACACACTCTCCTTCTATCCCTCTTCATGAAACTAGGAATGTAAGGTTTTCCTCTTTCTTCTTATTTGCAATCGATTGATTCATTTGTGCATTGACCATTTTCTTGTGGTTAATCAATTTGGATATTTCCTTTGTAAATTTGGGGGCTAGGAGGAGAATCTTACCTTCCCCAAACATTTCAAAATATAAGTTAATTCACATTCCATACATACACATTACACATCTTTACCTTCTTACATTTTATTTCTCTTACATTTTGTTGAGCCCGCTTATGACAACTCTTTCTTTTGTGGTGTTAGATTTACATTTCATGTTATATCTTGCATGCATATTAGATTAGTTTTATTTTATGTTCTTGCATTTACATTTTCCTAATTTAGTTCATTTGCATTACATTGTTGTATGATATTTACTACCTCTAGTCCTATTTATAATATCTCGGTTAGAAGAAGTTGTAGACTTATGGGTTCCTTTGATCCCGAGTCTTCGTTTCCTTTTCTTAAGATCCTGGATGACAATTTGATCACTCATGAGTCCAATCCTTCTATGGAGCATAACTCTTCTCAGTCATCTCATGATGAGGATGATGCTTTATGAGTTCCTCCTGAGCAAGTCCAAAAACTTTCAACTAAACTTGATAAAATGGGAAATTGGCTTATTCAAGAAAACCATAATCAAGATTATATTCAAGCTATAGAGGCCCTTAGGAAATTCCTTCATGATAGTGATAAAGGTATTAATCTCTTGTGTGGTATTACTCATCTTGTGCATTTAAATGTTAAACCTTTATCTCAAGAAGCTTCAGATCTAGGATTCACTCCTCCTATCATTAGTGTGGAACTTTCTTCCATTCCTTTACCTAGTATTCCTACTTACACTCCTCATTTAATGACTACATCTCTTCCATATTCCAATCCTCTAGCTTCAAATATTCCACTTAAATCTCTTCCTATGAGTGTTCCACCAGAGTCTCTACCTACCTCACAACCTTCTTACCATAATGTTCCTTTTACCTATTCTAACCTTCTTCCAACTATGGTTCCAAGTGTTCCATCGGTTGTGTCTTCCATTCCTTCCACTTCCTACATTTTTCCTAGTGTTATAATGTTTCTAAGCCTCCTACTTCTTCTAATGATTCCATAATCATTAGTCTGGATCAAACTATGTCCTCTTTACAACAACAACTTGCATCCTTAACTCAATCCAAGTTTAGTATTCCTACATGTGACATGGGTAGTCCTTTATCCCTTGACATTATTCGTGCTCCTATCCCTCAGCAAGATGATATGCCTCATCTTGAGAATTACAATCGTAAGGGAGATCCTGTCACTCATGTTAAAACATTTCAAATCCTTTGTAGTGACTATGCTCATGACCATAGGATTTTAGCCAAGTTGTTTGCTAGAACTTTTCATGATAAGGCCTTGCAATGGTATTGTTCCTTTCATCCTTATTCTACTGATTTTTTTTCAGAACTTGCTAATGCCTTTATCCAACAGTTCCAAAATAACATTGGTATGCAAGTGTCTGTAAGTGATTTGATGCATTGTAAACAAAATACTAAAGAAAAATTGACTAAATTTATTGGTAGCTTTAAGAATTTGTATGCTCACATTTCTTATCCTATTCTTGACATTGATATTTAGTATATGTTTATTTCAAATTTCCAAAAGGATATGAGAGATAAGATTCTTCTTGCTGAATTTACCTCTTTTCATCAACTTTGTGTAGCACTTCATCATTATCAATTACAAGTGAGTCAATTTGAGAGAAACACTCCAATGGATCCTATTCCAGTTGATAAGAGTGATGCTTCTCCTAATCCCAATACATTTCAGAAACCTAACAACTATGTAAAGATAAATAAGCAATAAAATGTATTTTCTGATCAAGTCGATGTTGCATCCAACAATGTTACTTCTGCATCCATTGCTTTTTATTTTAATCATACATTGACTCCTCATTCTAAATCTCTACATTCTATTATGAGTAAGTTGTTGAATGCTAATATTATTAATTTACCTCCTATTCAACCTCTTCCTCCTATTACGATGGCATCCAAATCCTATGATCCAAAATCCTTTTGTCAATACCATCATCAGAAACATAAGGTTTATTCTCTAAAACATAAGGTTTAAGACTTATTTGATTCTAATGTTTTATCTGTTTCTAATTTTGATGGTAGTGGGAAGAAATCTGTCTCTCCTCCTAATCAAAATATCCAAATATATACGAACCATTTACCTACACATGATACTAATACCATTGTTCAACCATATTTTGAGGATATTGTTTATGATTCAAAGATGGATGATCTCAATCATATTGTTAACCATGTGGAGCATGTTGCTTTTTATCAACCCGTATCTCAACCCTAGCCTCAATCTCAACCTCCTGTTCAAGTTCCTCTACCTCAAACTCAACTTCAAGTTCCACCTCAACCTAAGCCTAAACTGAAACCTCAACCTAAACCTCAAAAAAAACCTAAGGATAAAAGACCTAGGGAACTCTCGACCACCTTTGATGATTATGAGACTATTAAAGCTCCTGATGGTCCACTCTACATTTATGCTATGATTGCTAAGATACCTACATGTGGTTTTCTTTCTGATCCTACATCCTTAGTCAATGTTATTACTGAAGAAAACCTTTTTTAAAAGAATTTACAACGTGATTGTTTTAATACATGTCATGTGTGGATCCAAACTTGTAATGGTTTTCTCTATCCATCATTTGGTTCTATTAACTTTCCTATTGAACTTTGTGGTAAATTTGTGGACACTACCTTCGTTGTTGTCCCCACTTCTGATCTGTTTCAAGTTAAGCTTGGTTTTCCTTGGTTGAATGATATGCATGGTCTTTCTTCTCCTATCCGTAAATATATTAAGTTCATTCATGATGAAGAATTGAAAATAATTAATCAAATTTTATAGCAACCTTCTATGCCTAGGGATTCTGCTACCCTTAATTTCTTTTGGCCTTCATTAGCTAATTCATGTTCTTCTCGACCTGATAACCTTTTTCTCTCATATCAAGCCTATAAACATCACAATATAAGTTAAGAGAGCCTCAAATGGATCTTAATCATGGTCTTTTTCCTATGCCTCTGATGCAAGAGCTAGGATATGACAAGGAAAGTTAGACACTTGGATCTTCTCAACTCTACCAAAGGGGTCTTCACACACCAACCCACTGAACCTAGGTCTCACAACTTCAAGAAAAGTTCACAACACAATCACAAAACTCCAACAACATCTTTACAAGAGTACAAACTAGACTCAAGATGTGTAATGGATCTCAATAATTCATTCTTATGCAATCAACATCCAAAATTGAGCCATAAGACCTAAAGTGACAACTCCGAGTTGTAGGGGTTAAGCCAAGTTTACAAAGGTCCTATCAAGCCTAATAAGACATGTCCCCACCATTAAGAAATTCTAAGGTAACCTTGAGATGTCTGTTCCACAATCAAGCCTTCAATTACTAGTAGCCCTGCATAGAGGGTTTTATGAACATAACTCATATTCTTCACACTAGAACCAAGGAACTAATCACAGTTTTGAGTAACCTTTATTGAGTACTATCAATCCCTAAAGCCAGGGGTTTAGAAGTGGAAAATAACAAGCTTGAATACTACAAAATTAGATAGGCCTAATTGACAATTAGGTCTCTATTTACAAAGGAAGTACACCAAATCCTTAAGAGGGAATGAAAATAAGACTTGTAATGCACTTGGGATGGTCCCAAACTACTCCAAATTCAATGAAAAGGTCTGACTGAACCCCAATCTCACGGAAGTCACTGCTGCATCATTTTGGTTTCTAGTCGCCACATAGAGATGTCGACTATTCTTCACTTAGAACATGCTCCAACACTGGTTTCCCTGCAAACCAACCTCAAATTCATGTAGTCCACATGTAGACCTCTCATTCACCAAGGATCAGAATTTTCCAAGGGTGGACATGAGAGGAAAACGATAATTAGTGAGGAAACCCTAGTTTTGGAAGGTTTCAGACCAGTGAATAGATAAAACACTCTAACTTAAAAACAAGAGAACATCAAGAACTAAAATAAAATGAAAATTAAATATAACTCAATTATTCTTACTCCATAATTGGATTCATGGCCTGGTTTATCCGTACAGGTCCATACCCAAAGTTGCAAGTCGACTGTTACAAGAAAATCAGTTATTTTTATTGATTCAAAGAGAAAAATTACATCATGATTTCTTTCCACCCACATGAAAGGGCTATGAAATCTTTCCCCAATGGTTATAACTATATTTCAAACCATATGTCTATTGGGGAAGTCATTTAGACTTTACAAACAAAAAGATGTAAATGTTGTCAAAGTTGCTTGACAACTTTTGACAACATTTTGACAACATTTGCAAAGTTGCACAAAAGATGCAATCTTAATGCATAGGGTGAACCTAAGGTTCCTAACTGGCTTAAAACAACCTAAGAACATAAAATACCCAAATTCTAAACTCTAGAGACCCCTTGACCAATGGTTGACCAAGTGGCTTATGAATGCCAATCTTGGAACTACGCCTTACAATTGGGTCAATGAACTAAAGATGATAACCTTAGGAATTAGGCATCCTCAAGACCCCCTAGGAGTCAAATTTTGATGAGGTGTTCATGTTGATGCAGTGGGTGCTCTTGCACCATACTCTCCATGATTTTTAGAACTCAAGTTCCCGCTTGAGTCAAGATGATCAATGAAAGTGCCATGTTGTTTAATCTAGTCTTCAGTCATCCATGTAGCATAAATATTGGGGAGGCCTTTCTAGTTGACAAGGTACTGCATATATGTTTTTAACTTAGTCTGTCTGAGGAGTTTGGATTCCAAAATTATCTCAAATTGAACTGGTTGGCTAGGAGGTAGATTTTTCACAACATCTGAAGTATCTGAAGGACCTGATTTGTTGGAAGTACCTGCATCATTACAAGCTACATCACCTTTATAAGGGGTTAGGTTAGCAATTTTAAAAATTCAAGAAATAGACAAGGTAGGGGGAAGAGTTATTTTATAGGCATTTTCTCCCATTTTGTGCAAAATTGAGCATGAGCCAACTCTCTTCATGTGGATTTTGGAGTATATGCCCTTTGGTAACCTCTCTTTCCCGAGGTATGCCAAAACCTTATCCCCAATCTAGAAGTGAACTTATTTTCTCCTTTTATCTACCTCCTCCTTGTACTTTTGAGTTGTCTGTAGTAGTTTTGTTTTTACTTCATGTTGAACTTGGGAAATGAGTTCTGCTAGTTCTTCACCCTGAGCACTAACCTTAAAGTCTGAAGGTAGGTCAATTAGATCCAATGGGCCTCTTGGGTGCAAACCATAGACTGTGTAGAAAGGTGTTTTTCCATTAGATCTATTGAGAGAATCATTAAATGAAATTATTCTTGTGGTAGGATAACATCCCAACTCTGGTTGTGCTACTTGGTGAGACATCTAAGAAGGTTCCCCAATGATCTATTCACCACTTCTATTTGGCCATCAGTTTGTGGGTGATATGTAGAGCTATAGGTTAAGCTTGTCCCCAATTTCTTGTGGAGTGTGCACCAAAAATGTCCTTCTAACTTAACATCCCTGTCTGAGACTATTGTCTTTGGTAGTCCATGAATCCTAACAAATTCTTTGAAGAAGAGGTGAGCAATGTGAGAGGCATCATTTCTACTTTTGCAAGGGACAAAGTGCACCATCTTACTTAACCTGTCTACAATCACAAAGACACTGTTAAATCCCTATTTAATTCTAGGAAGGCCCATTACAAAATCCATGGAGATTGACTCCCAAGGCCTATTAGGATTCAACAAAGGTAGGTATATACCCTAATTAGTAGATACACCCTTAGCTTGTTGACAGATAGTACATGCTTCCATAAGTTTCTTGATATCATTAGCCATCTTAGGCCAAAAGAAACTCCTCTTGATATGGTATATGGTCTTATCTATGCTAAAGTGACCACCCATGCCACCAAAATGTTTCTCTTTGATGATGTTCAGTCTCATAGAACACCTAGGTATGCAAAGTTGGGAACCTTTGAACAAGAGGTCATTTAGAATGATGAATTCAGAGAACTCAGTGTGATTTTTGCCTATAAGTTGAGAACACACCTTGAATGCCTCTCCAAAATCTGGATCACCTACATATAGATGATTTAGAGCATCAATCTCAATGCTTTGTAATTGCACTTCTTCAACCAAAACAACCCTTCGGCTAAGGGCATAAACAACCTTGTTTGCTTGACCTTTCTTGTGCTTCATTGTAAATGTGTATGCATGCAATTGTTCCATCCACTTTATATTCTTGACACTTAGTTTTTCCTAATAATTTAGAAAACTTAATTCATAGCTGTCAGTATAGACAATAAATTATTTTGGTAAAAGGTAGTGCCTCTATTTTTAAAGGGCCTACACCACTGCATACAATTCAAGGTCATATGTTGAGTATCTTTTCTTAGCATACTTTACTTTTTCAGAGAAGAAATCTATGGGCTTCCCTTATCAGCTTAAGACAACACCAATGTCTAGGTTACTAGCATCTATCTCCATAGTAAACACCTTCCTAAAATTAGGTAAGCTCAAGATAGGATATTGAGAAACCATGTTCTTCAAGTGATAAGCATTGTTAGCTTCATTTGTCCAAGAAAACTTAATTTTATTACCACCCTTAATGGTGTCTATCATGGGGGTACATACATGACTGAATTTCTTTATAAAATTTCTATAAAAAGTAGCAAGACCATGAAATATCCTTACCTCGCCTTGATTTCTTGGAGTGGGCCAATTGATAATGGCCTCCACCTTACTAGGATCCATTTTTAATGTTACCTTAACGATAAAAAACCCCAAAAAGGTAAGTTCCCTTTGCATGAAGGTAAATTTATCCAAGTTTATGATGAGCTTGTGGTAATGAAGTCTCTTTATCACTTGCTCCAAATGGTTTAGGTGTTCTTCTCTACTGCTGCTGAAAATCAATATATCATCAAGGTAGATAACAACAAATTTGCCAATGTAATCAATGAAAATTTCATTCATGAGCTTCATGAATGTGCTTGGGGCATTTCTTAGCCCAAATAGAGTTAAAAGGCATTCAAATGACACTTCAGTAATTTTGAATGTAGTCTTCCATTCGTCTCCTGGCCTGATTCTTATTTGATGGTATCCTGATTTTAAGTCTATTTTGGAAAAGTAACAAGGAGTCCCAAGTTGATCAAGAAGGTCTTCAATTCTTGGGATAGGGAATATGTACCTAATTTTTATTTTGTTTATAGCCCTGGTATCAATGCATATCCTCCATCTTCCAGCTTTTTTAGGTGCCAAAATAGAAGGAATTGCACAAGGACTGAGACTTTTTTGTATTAGGCCTTTGGCTAGCATTTCTTTGACTTATTTAGAAATCTTTGCATTCTGATTTGGAGTCATCTTATAGGGTGCCTTGTTTGGTAATAAAGAGCCTAGTATGAGATCAATTTGATGAGTGATATCTCTAAGGGGTGGGAGGGAAGAGGGTAGATCATTTGTAGTAACATCACTGTATTTCTTTAGCAACTCCTTGACCTCTATTGGTATGGGTGCTATGTTATTAGATTTCTCCTTCTCCTTAGGCTTCATGATCAGTATAAAAATTTCCTCTTCTAATTATTTTAATGTTTTTACCATTTATTTCTCCCCTATCATGATTACAGTGGGTTCCTTCTCTGATTTTTGATCAGTGAGTGGCTTCATAGTAAAGGTTTTTCCATCCCTAATGATAGTGTACGTGTTTTTCCTATAGCTATAGGTGGCATCCATGTCATATTTCCATGGTCTCCCAAGTATAATATGGAAAATATCCATATCTACAACATCACACAAAACCTTATCCTTGAAATCTCCTAGAGAAAATTCCACCATAGCCTGTTCAGTGACTAGTGATTGTTGTCCTTTAGTGAGCCAAGAAACATTATAAGGGAAAGGATGTGGTGTTTTCTTTAATTCTAACTTCTGTACCATTTCCTTAGAAATCAAATTCTTTGTTGAACCAGAGTCTATTAACAAGTTACATACCTTTCCTTGGAACCTAATCCTTGTTCTGAAAAGGTTCTTTCTTTGGGGTGGCTCTTGAGTGGGTGGCACTTGCAAGAAGGCTTGTCTCATCATCATGACTATTCCTTCTTCAGTTTCAAGTTCTTAATTGTCTTCTTGGACCAAATGTGCTCTTCTCTCACCTTGGTTGTTGTTCCTCTTCTCATGGTATCTCCCTGCATGGTGGCCTAACTGATTGCAGTTGAAACACCTTAGGGTTCATTTGTTCTTCCCCTACCCATACCAAAAGGTCTTCTTCCTCTGAAGCCTCCTTTGTTACTTGACTCTCCTTGGTCTCTTTTTCCTTGATTCTGCTCCATGAGTCTGTCATTGCTTGACTTTCCTCTACACTATGTATTTCCCCTTCCTTTAAAATTTTTGCTAGGGTTGTTGTTACCTCTACCCCTAGAACCTTGATCTTGTCTTCTTTTGAATTTGTCTTCAACTTTTAGTGCTAATTGGAAGCACTGTTGGACTATAGTTAGAGAGCACAAATTGAACTCATCCTGGATATTTATCCTTAATCCTTGCATGTATCTTGCAAGCTTGACACTTTCCAACTCTACCAACTTAGATTTCATGGAGAGCTTATGAAAATCTTCAGTGTACCCTAAGACATCCATTTATTTTTGTCTCAAACTCTATCTTTTCTTATGAAGTTTCACTTCATAATATTATGGCACTTAGGCCTCCTTCACTAAGGCCATCATCATCTTCCATGTGCCCACTGGACTCTTATTGATCTTCACCCTCTCTACTTGAGTGAAGTTCCACCAAGTTAGGGCTGACCCCTTTAACTTGTACTTTGCTATTTTCACCTTTTGGTGTTCTGGTATCTCCTCATAGTCAAAGAAACTAGTGAGTGCATCCATCTAGTCCATGACTTCCTCTGCATCCATCTTTCCATTGTAGATAGGTAGATCAAGCTTAGTGTCCATGGTCCTCCTCTCCATAGACTTCAAAGTATTCACAAGTAGCCACTGGTCTGCATGGATCTCCTCTTCCTCCTGTAAATGGAATTCTTCATCACTCCCCTCCTCTTCCACTACAACATTACCACCACTTCTCTTGACTTGTTCCTTAAGCCTTTCCATCTACTGCCTCATCCATTTCCTCTCTACATCATGCTCCTTCACTACTCTTAGTAATTATGCAATGGACACTCTATTAGGGAGTTCACTTTCTTCTCCACCATCATCCATGGTTGCAACTTGAATTAGTGAAAAGATCCTTAAGCTTCTCTGATACCACTTGATGCAAGAGCTAGGCTATGATAGGGAATGTTAGACACTCGGATATTCTCAACTCTCCCAAAGGGGTCTTCACACACTAACTCACTGAACCTAGGTCTTACACCTTCAAGAAACATTCACAACATAGTCACAAAACTCCAACAACATCTTGACAAGAACACAAACTAGACTCAAGATGTGTAATGGATCTCAACAATTCATTCTTATGCAATCAACATCCAAAATTGATCCATAAGACCTAAAGTTACATCTCTATTTTGCAAGGGTTAAGCCAAGTTTAAAAAGGTCCTATCAAGCCTAATAAGACATGTCCCCACCATTAAGAAAGTCTAAGGTAACCTTGAGACGTCTGTTCCACAATCAAGCCTTCAATTCCTAGTAGCCCTACACAGAGGGTTTTATGGACATAACTCTCATTCTTCACACTGGACCCAAGGAACTAATCACACTTTTGAGTACCCTTTATGAAGTAATATAAATCTCTAAAGCTAGGGGTTCAGGAGTGGAAAAGAACAAGCTTGAATACTACAAAATTCGATAGGCCTAATTGATAATTAGGTCTCCATTTACAAAGGAAGTACCCCAAATCATCAAGGTAGAATGAAAATAGGACTTGGAATACACTTGGGATGGTCCAAAACTATTCCAACTTCATTGAAAAAGTTTGACTCAACCCCAATATCATGGAAGTCACTGCTGCACCTGTTAGCACTTTTTCTTGTAGAATCAATATATATAGCAGTAAATACTTGACTCTTTATTTCCCAATTTAGATTCATACAGGGAAAAGGATACTAAACAAGGAAAATATTCCTTCTTCACTTTGGGCTCCACAAACCTAGGCATATGCACCTTCAACAGATTACTAACTTTTAGATAATCTGATAGTGGATCAGGGATTCATGATCCTTCTTCTTTTTGGGCCACTTGTCTTAGGAAGGATAACCTATTTATTCTCTCTTCAAGGAATCACTAAGATGAATTGTACTCAAGACAATTATCTAGACATGTTCACTTTAGAAAATAGAAAGTAAAGATTGAATAATATTTGATTGATTTTGATGATAACAACTACTTGTCAGAAGTTGACCAGTGCCTAATCCTGGGCCATAGAGGTAGAATGAAACATATGTTCACCAAAGATAATTAATTGAAACACAAATAAAACTTCAGATAAAATGTTTTGTAGACTATCCTCTCAATCTCAAACCCCTGTATAAAACTCTTGCATAAATCCTAACCCTCTATAACTATTTGTAAGATTTAAACCCTCCTTGAAAGCAACTGACAAATAATAACACATCTACCTTGTAACTAGTACATTTAAATGCCTTACAGATTAAACATACAAGAGCTGAATGTAAATGAAAAAAGACATCAGTGATATGAGACTGGTAATTCCATTGTATTTTATTAATGATACTGATTTCAATACATTCAAATTGACTCAAAACTTAAAGCTTAGACACAATTCAGAAATGTGCTTTGCAGTCTTGATTTTACCACCCTTTATAATATGTTACAATTTTCTACTTTTTGATGGGGGTTTGTAACCGGGTCCGCCAATAGAGGTAAGTTGTCACTAGGTACCAGGGTACCAGCCTACTTTGCCTATAAAGGTTGTCTATACAAATGAGATTCTCCAGGCCTTCAAGCATGTGAGAGTTGGGTCTCGACAGTGCGCGAGCTAAGTTGGGCATTGTGACTATTTTTGTTCAGGGGGATAGATGGTTATCTTGGCTCATCTTCTCTGGGGATTTAGGTAAGTGGGTTTCCTACAAGAATTTTTTAGTTACCAAATAAACTTCAAAAGATATGCCAAGGTTAGAAGTATTCCATCTCTCTATAGTCATGCAAATACATTCAAAACATCAACCAAGCTCTAACATGCTATACTACAATAATGAATGCGCGCACAACCATCAGTTCAAATGTATTCAATAGTGAGGGGAAAAGAAGGCCGTTAATCTACTTAATACATTAGAGAAAGGGAGATAAGAAACATACAACACAAAAATTATTAAGTCAGAGATCAAGAGACCAACAACAACATTGTTAGAATCCTTATTTCTTCATTAATGGTGCTCCAACATCACTGGTGAGTACATCAACAACTCTAGGGGGGCATCTATCTATTGGAAGCTTCTAAATAATAAGGAGCATTGAGCTCTACAACTATGAGAACTAAAAATGCTATAGCTATGGACTGCCAAATCATCAATTTTGTCGACCCTTGGAATGAGGTTGGAATTATTATTTATACAAAATTTTTCCCTAAAATTAACCTAACTTATCTCTACACTTAAACAATAAAATATGATTTCTAGTGGCCAGTACTACCTGCAACATGCTACAAATTTCTTGATAAGGGTAGAGGTCTAACATGTTAGAAGAATCAGACAAGAAAAGAGGTATGGAAGAATCGGCCTTGAGAAGAGAGCCAGAGGGAGAATAGAAGAAATCCGATCCCCTAGGAATCAAGGCAACATGCCTCATTGATGGAAAAGAGGCTCACTATCTTCAATGCACCAAGTGTTATGTTGGAGCGGTGCCTTGGGAAGACCACCGACCTCAAGCTGACGTGCCCTGTTGGAGTCACCTACTTATCTGACACCCTTATTAACTTCCTAATGATGAGCAGTCAACTCCGGAGAACCTGGATGTGGGTCGTCGAATGAATACAAAACTATGGATCCTGAACTATGGGATCCAGAGACTTACACCCCAAGAATCATGAATACAAAAATGTGTTGTTGGTGAAAATCTCTAGACTCCCGAGGACCCTACTGTTCCTTATTTTTATTGAATGTCTCTAAGAGTTTGAGTGATCCCATCCTCATTAATGTCTTTTAGGTTTTCTCAACAATATTTAGCCGCCTCTACCTGTTTATCCAGATCTAGAGTTTTTTCCTTGAATTCTGCGGCCATCTTTGCCACATCATGTCCCCAAAGCACCATGCGAGATATTTGTGACATTTCTGCTCCATTGATTCCCTCTGGGGACTGGAATTGAGCCTCCATTAGCTCATCAAACTTGCCTATGACATACTCCTCCGGATTAAATGTCTCAGTGCTAAAGGGATCAACCTCTGAAATCATGTTAATGAATACCTTGTATAAATTCAAAGAATAGTCAATCTCTTGAACCTTGTCCCGCAGGGCCTCTACCAGTTGCTTGGTTATATCCAATGTGAGATCTAGTCTAGAGTGCTAGGTCCAGACAAAATCAAAGGACTCCTCTCCCAAAATTCTAGCCTCAGAGACAATTTCCTCTTCAATGCTCATGAGTTCTCCTAACTCACTCACCCAAGTTTAATACTTCTCAACCTCTCCCTCCCAGATGGTAATGGTGGTATTTTCCTGATGTATAACATTGATAGTGGCATATAGGTCTAGGAGAGTCATTAATAGGAAATTCCAAACATTTCCTATCCTCTCATCTACCCAATCATCGACCGCCTGCACCTTTCTTTTCATACTTCTAAGCACGTTGATGTCACCCTGTAGGAGCAGTGCTCTAGATGAGGAAGCTTTTGGAGAAATGACATTGATGGGTTAGGCCAACTCTGTTAACAATCCCATAAGATTAGCATTCTTTTCTTTCTCTGCCCTAATTTTCTGGGCTTCCTTCTCATAGCGGGCCTCCACCACCTTGGTTGCTTCTTTCAACAGGTCTAGCTCACCCTGCTTTCCCCTCTTCCCTAGAGATATCTTTGTAATTGTGTAATCCTCAACTTTTTCCATCGCCTCATCTACATCTGGGGAGGGTGTTGTGGCTACCGCAACTATATCTCCACCCGACCCAGTCTACAGGGTATGGACTGTCTGAGCCTTCCTTGTCTTGGGGACCTCTTATGCCTATGCCATCATCTCTGCCAAAAAGAGATGGGCCTTGAATGGTGTTGGGGCCTTCCTTTTCTTGGACTCCGCCAACCATTGTAGTGGTAGGGGTGGCCTTTTTGCTAAAGTTTAATCCTCTAATTTCCCTCTGGGGTTTTGTTGTGTGTCCCCAGTATTTTCATCCTCTTCACATTCTTTTCCTGTATCCTCTGGATCACCTGTATTGACCACCTTAGTGGTGTTCATGTCATCTACCCTAATGTCCATGTCTTTAGCAGCATTATGTTCAATGTCTGCATCTCTCAGGTTATCCTCCTCACTTTGTCACTGCTATGGTTCAGCTTCGGTATTGTCCACCTGGGCATTCTCCTCCATTGTAAAATTTTTAGGAGGTGGGAAAGGTACCCGGCCAAGATTTAGTATTTGGGCCATCGTAATTAACTCACCAAATGTTTCTTTCCTTGGGGTAGGAGGGGGCATCTAGAGTATGGCTGCTGAGATTATGGTTACTCCTGTAGGTCCAGTTTTCTTAGGCGATGCCGATGGTTAATTCTGTGTTTTCCTTCCCTCCTTAGTGTTGGTCTCTTAAACTTGTATCTTTGGGACATCAAAGACATTTATCTCTTCTTTCCCTTCTTCTTTTTCTACCTGAAACTTCCGTTCTACGACAACTTCCTTCTCCAGGGTTTCTTTCTTGAGAGGGGTCACCACTTCCTCTTGGGCAACGATCTCTTCAACTTCCATCCTGATCTCTCCTTTTAAATTTACTAGCTTGTCTGTCCCAAACATGTCATCAAAATCACCGTGTGGAGGGGAGGTCTCTAGGGGATTCTTGGGCTGATTGTCCAGCTCCGGGGAGTCTGACAAGGAAATGTGTATTTTGGGGATGCTAAGCATCCCAAGCTCCGGCTCCACCTTTGGTTGAGGATTAGCTTTCTTTTTCTTCCTCCTTGTCACCAATGGGGGCCCTACATCTAGTATGGCTGCCATCTCTTCCTCCACCCTAGTCCCTATTGCTTGGACCATTAATGCTGCAAGTGATGGGGACGTTGGAGGGCGGACAAGTGCAGTCATAATGGCCATAGTGGCCAACTGAGTGATTAACTTTTCTTTCATCTACTGGGAGGCTGCGAGCGTTTGTTGCATTTTTCCACTATGGGAGTGGCCTCCGGGACCTGGGATAGAGTCCTTGCCTTCCTTTTCCCTCTGTTCTCGCCTTGCGAGGAGGTTCTAGCTCCGAAATTTGAACCCTGTAGGAATGGGCCAAATTTGCATGTACTCTTTGGGCATGCCTTTCTTGAAATAAGCATGACTGCACTTGATCATGTTGTGAGTAAGGTCCTCTATTTTTGGGCCCTCTTGTGCATCCCAATTCATTGGAGGAAGGGCCATTTTATCCACTCCTTTTTCTTTGTATTGTGGTTCTTCTATGGACCCAGTATCTGAGAAGTCATTTGAGAATTTTTGAAGCTTGATCTTCTTCATCATCCCCATTTTCATTTAGACAAAATGTCAGCCCCAGACCTCAAATTTGTCCTTGCAATTCTCCCAAAAATCTTCCATGTGATGCTCATGTGGGGGAGCAGCCTGGGGTAGTGCTAAGGCAATTTTTCCTAGCAGATCAAAGTTCTTTTGATCTAGATAGAATTCCATCAGGCCAAGACTCTTGAGCACATTGTCAGCCTCCTTGGACACTGCCAAAATGCAAGTATAATTCCCACAAGTGATTGGAAATGGAACATTTGTAACCTTCTTCACCATGAAGAGGGTGTACAACTGTAAGATCTACTGGCAGTATTCCAAAAGAATAATCTTATACCCATAGTGTCTGGGCAATAAGTAGGGTTTCCAGGAGAAGCCAGTCACCCTAATGTATGTATGTTGCTAGTATTGAATGTAATAACAGCCATAGGATCTGACCAAGTCCATTTCCTCCTTGGAGAGCCGGTATTCAGCATCTCGAGTAGGTGTGAAGAGGTTGTAGTAGATGAAGGCATAGTTCACCCGACAAAAGTTGAGGAAACTAGCCTCCCACTGGATATGTGGGAAATAATCCTAGGGAGCATTCTGGACTAGGACAATCCCAAGTACACCCTCTGTTAATAACCCATTTGTAATGGGGCATTGTTGTGCCAGAGCCCACAAAAAATTAGATGTCATGTAGAATTTGGATGACCTGGCGACCTGGAGAAGTTTGGAATCCACATGATTGGCAATGATTATGGCCTAGTCAAAGTTCTTCTCATTGGAAGAGATGTTGATCAGGAAATAATACATCCATGCTAAGAATTATTGGGCATGGGGTTGTCCGAAGTCCCTACTTAGTGCAATGATCCCGATTTGTATGCTTTCTTTGAATTTGGTCTAGGGGATTTCAAGCTTCATCTTCAAGATTTCAAGCTTCATCTTCTTGAAGTCTTTCATTAGCACCTTGAGCCATTTGTTGTTAAGATATTGTCGGGCCATGTGTTACAACTTCTAAAATTCTTCTAGGGCTAGGGCCTGGGTGAGGAGGACCGCATCATCAAGTTGGGGAATTCCCAACCCTACCTAAAAAGTTGTGGCATCCAGAGACACCATAGGGGTTGGGTATCCGGTTGGGACTAGGGAAGCAAGCATGACTACCCAGACAGCTGTATTGTAGTATCATGTAAGAGTGAGAATAAGCTTTGCAGATTGTACAGAGCAAGGGAAACAAGCAGCTTTGAGAATCCTAGAATTGCCTACATTGATGGCCAATGGATCCTTGACCATCCATTGTATGAATATTATTTTCACCAGGGCCTGCATTTTAGCCCATGCTCTGATGCTGGTGTCGGTGATCAACTGGAGCATGGAATCAAATTTCAAACCAAGGATTTCCTCTCCCTTTTGGTACTTCATTGTGAGTGAGAGTTTCTCTAAGATATTCTTGGCCTTTGTTCCGGTAGCTGCCTTGGTTGAAGTGGTGTGGAGGTTTGGATTCCCTGGTGGAGATGACGTAGAATCCTTAGACATGATTGATGAGTTTGATATTTGGATAACCTACAAGACAAGATGACCATCAACATATATATAAAACACAGTATCATTCTGGGTTCCAACGATCTTACCATCGCATTACACCTATTCCTGAAAGAATTGTTAGTTCACATCAAACCCCAGAAAGATACACATATAATGAAAGAATTTTAAGAGTGACCTCTTTCCAGAACTCTGGGGATTTTAGCTTGTATGAGAAATGAAAAAAATGCCAAGTGGAGACTGGGACTCGAAGTCTAGAAAACTAACAGTTAAGTGACATGGCCAAAATGCTAGCTGTACTAGGCTGACATGGGTGTCACATGGCCATGCAATAAATGGGAGTTATGGCATTAACACTGACAACTGTTCGAACGCGCATGGAGCAAATGATAGTTGGGCTAGTTTTGAATGCTTACGTGGGAAATTAATTTTCCATAAAGACTGACTCAATGGAGGAGAGAGAAAATAGCCATGGCTTAAACCAGCAAGGTGCCGAGTCCAAACCAGGCAATTTTGGCTGAGAGGGTGAGCTCAACAAAACTAGGGAGACATGAAGGGGATGGCCAGCTCGACACAAGCACAGAAGGATACACATGGGATATACATCAAAAGTACAAAGGGCTAAGACACATATACATGATTATACAAAACTATACATAAGAAATTACATAATGTGCATAATATATACACAAGTTAACTTATAGTTGCACAGAGGGAAAAAAACCCTCTTCCAGCGCCAACCCACTAATAGGAGGTGATAGAAGACAAAACTAGGGATGAAAACGAAAGAAAAACTGAAAGGAAACAAAACCAGAAAAAAAAAAAGGCAAAAACTAGAGAAAGAAAAGATGAAAGCCTACCTTGAAATGTGGAAGGTGTGGGAAAGATGAGCACATGAGATGCTCTGCAACAAGCTCACCTTCAAACCACCATGAACAAGGACTCTGCAAATCACTGATAATTAATCACTAAACAAAGGGAGAAAAAGCTACTTAGATTGCTTTAATCACCTTAAAACTGCTCTGAATGCTCTAAGTGTTTGATCATGGTAAATGTGAAAATTATAGGTAATTTCTATTTATACCCTGGGGGTAAAAATGCGTTGCATTCTTTCTGACAAATTTGAGACAAGAAAACCTTCGGACTCTGGGTCCGGGGATTCCATGCAACCATACCTTCTCGTGAAAGAAGACATAATGGCAGAGAATCCCAGAGTCCAAAATCTGACTCTGGAAAGAACAAACAAACTCTAAGCCCTAGTCCTGGAGACACGAGGAGACAAAAGAAATAGAAATACAACCCTGTCGACAGAAAATCCTGAAGGGAAAACAAAGAAAACAAAAAGAAAACAAGGGAAGAGAAAAAGCAAAAAGGGGGACCCAATATTTTTCCTAAAAAATGTAGGGATGGGTATGTAGGGCATAACAAATGGTGACTACCTGGGATGGATGCCTTAATGCATTCAAGAACTTTGGAATATCTAGCTAGAAAAAATTGGAATAGATCTTTACCCGGGGCATTCTACTTGCATGATGCGAGGATTCTGAGAAAATCCAGCCCATCAATGATTTGAATCCTTCGGCCCTTCTCCAGTTGTGAAGTGTGTGCTTTGAAAGGAAGCCAAGCTGATGACCTCTATGAGAAATAGAGAGAAGGCACTAAGAAAATCAAGCCAAAGTCATTGTATCTTACACATTTTCCCCGAACACCAGAATTCTCCATTATTTAGTTCTTTCTTTTCTTTCTTTTCTGGGTAGGAAGGCGGTACTCCTTTCACCGTGAAAATCAAGCTTAGCTAATTTTGATAGTGGTACTTCTTTCACCTTGCCACCCATCTTTAAATTACCAAATAGGAGAGGGAATTCCAGACCTAGGATATTTTTAATGATTTTCAGACTTGGTCAATTAATCAGTGTGAATGATCTACCCTCGGGGCGTCCGATTACTTGCTTTTTGAATTTTCCTTTAACTGATGTCTAGACTATCAAGATATGAATCTGATGAAGATCACCCATAACCTTTTACCATACTCACAAAATAACTCCGAAGACCAGAAAAATTCCACCATGCTAACAATAGATTCCAAATTCACCGGGATGCATAAGCTACCATTCCAAAGACTAGATGTAATGCAAATCACACCGATCTACAAGATGTAGGTAACATAATGGGAACCCAAAAAGCAAAAAAAAACAAGGAGAAAACAAAAGTAAAAAAAAACCAAGAAAAGGCGACCCCAGAGGGTGGCCAACAAGAACTATTTATAAGGCATTCCAAATAAAGCACTAGGAAAGAGTATTTACAAGAGAGAAATATACATATATTACAACCTTAGGCCGACTCATTGCCCAACCTATTTGAAGTAATGCTTGAGAAACTACCCATTGACAGGTAATGGAATGGCTTCTCTGGTCATAGTGTTGAGGTGATAAGTGTTTGCCCCATAGATCTCAGATATCAAGTATGGTCCAAGCCAGAGCCGCTAAAATTTGGTGTGTTTTCCCTTCTTTTCTTGGGCCTTGTCCCACAAGAGGACCAAGTAAAAAATATGAAAGGATTTATAGTGGGCTCTTCTGTCAAACCATCATTTTACTACTTCTTAGTGATGTGCAAAATGTTCAAGGGCTGCATCTCTTTGTTCCTCCATCTGTATTAGATTCAAAAGTTGAACCTCCATGATGTTGTCCCGGTTACTGAATTCCTGCATGAACTGTAAAACTGAGATCTATAATTTGATGGGGAATATTGGATTCTGACCATAAACCAGATGAAATGGGGATGTACCCAAGGATTCCTTTATTTGGATATGATCTACCCAGAGAGAGAATCTAAGCTTTTGGTGCCAGTCCTGGGGGTTCTATTCTAGCAGATGTTTGATCACCTCAAGTAGATTCTTGTTGGTTGATTCAGCAATGCCATTTCTCTGGGGGTAATATTTGCTGGGAAACTTCAGAGTGATCTTTCTATCTTAGGTCCATTCAAGTAATTGTGCAAAAGAAAATTTCGGACCATTGTTGCATACTATAGCAAAGGGCATTCCAAATCTTGTGATGATGTTTTCTTCAAGGAATTTTATGACTACATCTACCATGTTGTTTTTACAAGGAATTGCTTCAGACCAATGGGTGCAATAGTCGATAGCAGTCAAAATATACCAGTGGTTGGTAGACAATTTTGAGTTGATTTCCCAAATAAAGTCAAATATCCATTGGGCGAAGGGTCTAGCTTCAAAGACTAGCTGCAGGGGCAAGGCCGGGTTCCACTCATGATGTGCTACTGTTTGGAAAGTATGGCATCTCCTAATGTGAGTGTAGAAATCTTTAAAGATACAAGGCCAATAGTATCTAGCCCAGAGGATCTGATGGGCAGTGGCATCAACGAAGCCATGCCCAGTTCCAAACTGCCCATGAAATTCATCGATCATTTTTGCAGCTTAGTCCCTGTCTATGCACCAGAGGTATACTCCATATTTTTTGTGGAAAAGCGTTCCATTTTTTATCATGAAGTGCATGCTTTTCAACCATAGGGAATGATGTTTGTTTGGGGGTAGCCCCTCCAGACATCTGTTGTTATATAATAAGTATACCAGGTTGGTATACCATAGATTCTGAGTGATGGACTCCACTGTGTATGCCTGGAATTCGATGTTGGGAGTCTCTTCTTCCATCACCCTACATAGTTCCTGGCCTTGGACTATCTTCATGGGTTGCATTTCCAAATCATATTCTTGGAGAATGGCCATCCATTTTTCCCATCTCTCACCCAATTCACTCTACATCAGTAGAGACTTAACAACTCAGTCTGGGAAGATAGCGTGCACTTTGCTCCGGAGAATGTAATGCCAGAATTTCTTCATGGCGCAGACGAGAGAAAAGGCCCACTTTTCCAAAGATGAATACTGGATTTTGGCATTCTTAAAGGGGGGAGCTCATGAAAGCTATTTGTTGTCCATCCCCTTTGACATTTTGGGTCAAGACTGCCGTGATAGAATGCGGCAAAGCAAAGGAGTATATATGAAAAGGGAGGGAATAGTCTGGACTAGCCAAGACTGGTGCCTCCACAATCATTTGTTTAATATGGGAGAATGCCTGCTTTTCCTTAGGACTCCACTCAATCTTTGTATCTTTCTTCATCATTTCATTGAGTGGCTTCACTATCTCGACGAATCTAGTGATGAACCACTGGACAAAATTGATCTTCCCAAAGAAAGATCTCATTTCCTTCTTGCTGCCAGGCATCTGCAGATTTAGTAGTGCTTCAACTCTCTTAGGGTCAATGGATATACCCTTCTTGAAGACAATATGCTTGAGAAACTTCCCTTCAATTACCCTGAATATACATTTCTTGGGGTTAAGGGATATTCCATACCGGCGACATCTCTCACAAATTTGGGCGAGGTGGGCGGAATGATAACACCTATCCCAGGAAAAGACGGTCAAATCATCCATGTAGATGATTATGCACTGGTTTACTAGGGCTTTGAATGCAATATCCATAGCCTTCTAAAATGTGGCCCCTACATTGATCAAGCCAAAGGGCATCCTCCGGTATGCAAATGTTCCCCACTTGGTGGTGAATGTCATTTTATCTCTATCTTCATACTTAACCATGACTTGGTTATACCCAGAGTACCCTTCTAGGAAAGACATCATTTGTGATCCATTCACGATTTGCAATACCTCATCCAAAGGGGGGAGAGGGTGATTATCCTTCTTAGATGCCTTGTTCAAATTTCAAAAATCCACGCAAAGGTGGATCTCACCACTTTTCTTCCTCATAGGGATGAGGTTGATAACCCACGTAGTGTGCCAGATCGGAAAGATGATCCAGGCTGACAATAGTTTTTGGACCTCCTAATGAATCAAAGGCTCAATTAGTGGGTTGACCGGTCTTTGCTTTTGCTGGAAGGGCTTAGCATCAGGTTTTAGCAGGATGGTATGGGTCATGATGGATGCATCATAAGTTTTCAAATCCTCATACCCCCATGAAATTACATAAATGTATTCTCAGAGAACCGCGGGAATCTTCTCCTTCTCCTCAGGGGAGTAGGAGGTGCCAATGTGTACCATTTTTTCTTCACCGGCCTGGCCGATCTTTACTTTCTCAAATTTTCCTCCCTCAAAAGAGGATGATATCTTTTCCCGGCCCTGAGGGTCTGAGTTGAAGATTCATTCTAGCGCTACCATCCCCTTAGGGATGGTGTTGGTTGGTAAGTCTATGATCCCATCATCTTCTTCACCCTACCCAGTATCATCATGATCTCTTTCTTCCATTATCTGGTCTTTAAAAACACCAATGTTGGCCATGAAGGCCAGGATATGCTGATCGTCTTCAAAAACCTGAAAGTGGGTGACATTAGCTGGAATGGATAGGGTGGGGATCATCTCAATGGAAAATTTTTGGAGCTGGGAGCTAGCCATGGGCTCAAGGGTGCTGGAAGATACAACAAGAGCATCTGGAACATAGTTTATTTTCTAGGGAATGAGTTCAATGTTGAAGGCATCAAAATCCTCAATGAGACTCCATGCTTGATTGTGATAAGTAGCAAGCCTTTTATCATGACAGGTGTATTGGCTCTGAACTTTCTTTACGATCAACTCTGAATCACCCAACACCTAGAGGTGAGTGATTCCCTTTCTTAGTGCAAATAAAAGTCCAAGGACCAAAGCCTCATACTTTGTAACATTATTTGTGTAGTTGAACTGTAGCCTATAAGATGCGATGAAGGATTTCCCCCATGGGTTGATCAATTCCACTCCGGCCCCACTGCCTTGTTTGGACTAGGACTCATGAAACTTCAAGGTCCATAAATCATTGTTCGTTGTCTGGGGCTGGGAAGGTGAAGTGGCATTTGGATTATTTTTAGGAAGGTTGGGAGGAGTTTCCTCTAGATCTGATAGCACTTGGATGAGGTTTTCCCTTGGAGAAGCCTGTGGCTGGGATTTCTAGACTGGTGGTATCATGGGGATATCGCCCAAGTGAGTATTGGGTCCAGGAATACCCAAAAAGTGTTTCTTCTCCTAGATGGCATTGATGTGTTGGGTAGCAGTAGAAATGCATGGCTCACACTCTAGTTCTAAATGTTTCTAATAATGTGCCTGACACCAAGTGCTAGATAAGAGTGTAGCAGGGGTCACTACAGTACCTTGTGAGTTAACTTCACCCCTTAGTCTTTCATCTTGGTCCTGCATCTTCCATTAAGAAACAATAGTATCCTCTCCGGGGGTGAAATCAAAGGTCAAGATTTCTAAGGGTCGGTACACCCTAGGGGAAGTCTCAGAGAAGAGGACTTCATTCACCCTCACAACTTTGGTGAGGGCCTATTTCATCTAGGGCTCGCTTTCTACCTGGATCTGGTTAGATTCTCCCTCTCAGAGGAGCCACAAGAGGGAAAAGTTGGTAGAGAAATACCTGTTGAGGGACTTAGACCAATTGTGACTTAGTAACATCCCATAAGTCTCTGGGATGTCCACCACTTGGATGTCAATTATGCTTGCTATCCTACGGTCTTGAATGAGCTGAATTTGGATGTTCCTCAGCTCACCTACCATTTTTATAGTAGTCTTGTCCAGTTGGACTATTGCACTGTTAGATGGAGTAAGACAAAGTCTGAGCTTGTGGCATATGGATAAGGGCATGACATTTGCTGAAGCTCTGGAATCTACCAAGCAATTGTAAAGGTTCTTCCCTTGTATGTTTAAGCCTAGTAAGAAGGCAGGATCCTCAATGTTTCCCTAAAAAACAACTGCATTGGCATCATCAAAAGTGACAGTCTTCGGTGGGCGACTGACAGTTTTTGGGTTTCCCAAGAGCTTCAGAAGGGACTTCCTTTGCTCGGGACAATTCAACAAAACCTCCATCAAGGTCATGGAGGTGGTAGTTCATTCTAATGCCTTTGTGATGTCAAACCTCCCCCGATTGAATTATTGGCTTCCCTCGGCTAGCTCCTTAGCTTGTTTAGAGCTAAACCCTTTTGGTGGGAAGGGGCAATCAATTGTGTTATCCCGAGGAGGGATTTATTTGGGAGGTGTGGGCATGTAAACTGGTCCTTTACCGGCCTGACTCTGGGTGTTGTAGGGAATCCATGGGTTGGTGAAGGCATTGGCCTCAAAGGCCAGAATAGATTCATCAAAGAACCCCTATAGTCTGGGTTCTTCTTCATCTCTTTTGTCTGCTCCAAAGAAGATGGTCTCATAGGTGAAGGCACTGTGAGTGGCCTCTTGAATGGGGGGTTCCAGGGGAGTAGGATCAATAGTCTGTTGTCTGTCTAGCTGGGAGATCATGATGACCTTTTCCAGCGTGGCATAGTTCACCTCAGAATGAGAATCAGTGTCATGCAATCTACACCAATTGGTTAGGGGATGAAGTTCATTGACTGGCATGAAATGGGAAGGTCTAGCACCAACCTAACTAGTGTTTTGGTTCGGAGGAGGACCTCTGGTGTTAGCATTGTTATTCCATTGATGTTAGTTGGGCCAGGGCCCATTGTTGTAATTCCTTCTTTGGTGTTGGTATTTTTTTGGCTAGAGAAGATATTCCCTCTCTAGGAATTGGTGTTGCAGGGTGCAAGATACCTCACCTTCAGCTGTCCCATGTCCCGAGTTAGTGAGGACAATAGTTGCTGAATGGATTCAACCTCGACAAATAGTTGGGTGTTTGCATCACAATGTGATGGTTGTTGTGGTTGGTTCTTGAGAAAGGAAACAATAGGTACTAGAGTCGAGGGTGAAAATCCTCCAACTACGGGTGAATGAAAGAAAGGCACCCTAGAAGGTTGTGTCTATGGTTTTTGTGTTTGTTGCGGCTAGTTCCAGGGAATGAATTCCAAACCTGGTATTATCTCAGCTTGCGATGGGTATATGTACTGGGCCTGTTGGTCTTTTGACAGTGGTAGTGGATTCATGGCCATCATAGGGGAACCCATTGCCTGATTGGGGTTGTATCCCTTGGTGTAAGAAGTTCTACCTGGTATCATGTTGAAAGGCATGCTCTGCACAATCTTGCCCAAAGATTTGTCCAAACCGCGGGACAACTCCAAGGCCAGGTTGTAAACTTTTGCTAGAGTATCTTGGTCAGGGGGGTGGTAGTTCTCCATAGGAGAGTGGCAATGAAAGGGTCCATTACATTCAGGTATGTCTAGATAGTCACTTCTGGGGATGGGATGAAAGGACCTGTGCACCGCTTCAAGGTGCACTGGAACCTATGGTTGAATGCTATAAGGGGCTCATTCGGTTCCTTCTTGATGGAGATGAACTAGTTGTGAGACCACAATGGGTCCACGTGTATGCGAAAGGCTGCCAAGAAGGTGTCCTCCTTGTCTTTCCAACTATTGATAGAGTTGGCAGGTAGGTTAAGGTACTAGTTCAGCTTGTTCTATCCTAGGGACAGAGGGAACATCAGGGTCACAATGTCTTGATTTTGGATCTGGTGTCAGTTCATGGCATCTTTGTATGCCTACATATGCTCTTCTGCGGTTCATGAGCCTAAGTGCTCACATCGGGGGAAAATCTTCTCTGGGTTTGCAGGAAGATCATTGGTTACAACTAGAAATATTCCAATCATGGACCTGGTGTTTCCAAAGTAAGCAGCCATTGAGGGTGTAGGATTTTGTTGGGTGTTAATCCTCGGGGTTGTGTGGGAGAATTGGGTATTTTGAGATGTAGTTTATCCCCAGAAAATGGTAGCTAGCTTGGCTTTTGGGGTTCATTTCTTTTGAGTGGGAGCCTCAAGTTAAACAAAGCTTTTGGGATTGGGGGCTGATCTAAGGATTCTTTTGAATTGGGCTGGTGAAAATGATCCAATCCCACTAAAGGTTTTCTTCCTAAAACTATGGCTTGGGGAACCCTTCGGCAGTGTAAAATCTAAATCCTTAGAAGGGGACGAGCTCATTCCCTCATTATAGCGCCAGTTTCTATTAACAAGGGTTTGTGACCGGGTCTACCAACAAAGGTAAGTTGTCATCGGGTACCGGGGTACTGACCAAATTCTCCTGTAAAGGTTGTCTAAAGAAATGAGATTCTCTGGGCCTTCAAGCACATGAGAGTTGGGTCTCAATGGTGCGGGAGCTAATTTGGGTGTTGTGACTATTTTTGTTCAGGGGGATAGCTGTTTATCTCGGCTCATCTTCTCTGGGGATTTAGGTAAGTGGGTTTCCTGCAAGCATTCGTTAGTTACCAAATAAACTTTAAAATATATGCCAAGGTTAGAAGTATTCCATCCATCTATAGTCATGCAAATACATTCAAAACATCAACCAAGCTCTAACATGCTACACTAAAATACTGAATGAGCTCACAACCATTAGTTCATATGTATTCAATAGCAAGGGGAAAAGAAGGTTGTTAATCTACTTAATAAATTAGAGAAAGGGACACAAGAAACATACAACATGAAAAGTATTAAGTTAGAGATCAAGAGACCAACAACAACATTGCCAGAATCCTTCTTTCTTAATTAATGGTGATCCGACATCACTGGTGAGTACATCAACAACTCTAGGGGAGAATCTATCTACTGAAAGCTTCTAAAGTATAGGGAGCATTGAGCTCTGCAACTATGAGAACTTGAAAAATGAAAATGCTATAGCTATGGACTGCTAAATCATCAATTTTGTCAACCCTTGGAATGAGGTTAGACTTATTATTTATACACAAATTTTCCCTATAATTAACCTAACTTATCTCTACACTTAATCAATAAAATACAATTTCTGGTGGCTGATACTACCTACACCACACTACAACAACCTCGAGAAGAGTAGAGGTTTGACATGTTAGAAGAATGAGACAAGAAAAGAGGTATCAGAGAATCAGCCTTGAGAAGAGAGCCAGAGGGAGAATAGAAGAAATCTGATCCCTTGGGGATCAAGGCAACATGCCTCATTGATGGAAAAGTGGCTCACTATCTTCAATGCACCAAGTGTTATGTTTGAGCAGTTCCTTGGGAAGACCACTGACCTCAAGCTGACGTGCCCTACTGGAGTAACCTACTTATCAGAAACCCTTATTAACTACCTGATGATGACCGGTCAGCTTTGGAGAACCTGGACGCGGGTCATCGAATGAATACAAAATTATGGATTCAGAACTCTGGGATTCGGGGACTTACGCCCCAAGAATGATGAATACAAAAATATGTTGTTGGTGAAAATCTCTGGACTCTGGAGGACCCTACTATTCCTTATTGTTATTGAATGTCTCTAAGAGCTTATTGATCCCATCCTCATCGATGTATTTTAGGTTTGCTTGGTGATATTCACCCGCCTCTACCTATTTAGCTAGATTCAGAGTTTTTTCCTTGAATTCTGTGGCCATCTTTTCCGCATCATGTCCGCAGAGCAGCATGTGAGATATTTGCGACATTGCTGCTCCATCGATTCCCTCCAAGGATTAGAATTGAGCCTCCATTAGCTCATCAAACTTGCCTATGACATACTCCTCTGGAATACATGTCTCAGTGCTAAGGGGATCAACCTTTGAAACCCTATTAATGAATGCCTTGTATAAATTCAAAGAATAGTCAATCTCTTGCACCTTGTCCCTTAGAGCCCCTACCAGTTTCTTGGTTATCTCTAATGTGAGATCCAGTCTAGAGTGATGGGTCCAGAAAAAATTGAAGGACTCCTCTCCCAAAATTCTAGCCTCAGAGACAATTTCCTCTCCGATGCTCATGAGTTCTCCTAACTCACTCACCCAAGTTTCATACTTCTTGACCTCTCCCTCCCAGATGGTAATAGTGGTCTTCACCTAAGGTATAACATTGCTGGTGGTGTATAGGTCCATGAGAGTCATTTCTAGGAAACGTCAGACATTTCCTATTTGCTCAACTACCCAATCATCAACCATCTGCGCCTTTCTTTTCATACTTCTAAGTGCGTTGATGTTACTCTGTGGGAGTGGTGCTCTAGATGAGGAAGCTTTCAGAGAAATGGCATTGATGGGTTGGGCCAACTCTGTTAACAATCCTATAATATTAGTATTCTTTTATTTCTCTGTCCTGAATTTCTGGGCTTCTTTCTCATAGCAGGCCTCCATTGCCTTGGCCGCTTCTTTCAATAGGTCTATCTCACACTACTTTCCTCTCTTCCCTAGAGATATCTCTGTAATTTCATAGTCCTTGGATTTTTCAGTCACCTCATCTACATCTGGGGAGGGTGTTGCGACTACCGCAACTATATCTCCACCCAGCCTAGTCTGGAGGGTATGGACTGTCTGCGCCTTCTTTGCCTTGGGGGTCTCTTGTCCTTGTGCCATCATCTCTACCAAAAGAGATAGGCCCTAACTCGTGCTGGGGCCTTCCTTTTCTGGGACTCGACCAACCATTATAGTGGTAGGGGTGGCCTTGCCACCAAAGTTTGATCCTATAATTCCCCTTCGGGGTTTTTTTGTGTGTCCCTAGTATTTTGAGCCTCTCCAAAATCTTTTCTTGTATCCTCTAGATCACCTGTATTGACCACCTTAGTGGCATTCATTTTGTCTACCCCGATGTGCCTATCTTTAGCAGCATTATGTTCAACGTCTGCATCTCTAGGGTTATCCCACTCACTTGGTCACTGCTCTAGTTCTGATCTAGTATTGTCCACCAGGGCGTTCTCCTCCATTGGAACAATTTTAGGAGGTGGCATAGGTACCTGACCAATATTTAGTGTTTGGGTTGCTATAATTACCTCACCAAATGTATCTTTCCTTGGGGTGGGACAGGGTGTTTGGAGTACGGCTGCTGAGATTACGGTTTCTCTTATAGGTCTGGTTTTCTCAGGCGATGTCGATGGATCATTCTGTGTTTTCCTTCCCTTCATGGTGTCAGTCTCTTGAACCTATATCTCTAGGAAATCAAAGACATTTATATGGTCTTTCTCTTCTTTTTGTTCTACCCAGACCTCCCATTCTGTGATAACTTCCTTCTCTGGGGTTTCTTTCTTGAGAGGGGTCACCACTTCCTCTTGGACAGTGATCTCTTTAACTACCTTTTCGATCTCCCATTGTAAATTTACCAGCTCATCCATTCCAAACATGTCATCAAAATCATCGTGTGGAGGGGAGGTCTCCAGGGAATTCTCAGGCTGATTTTCCAGCTCTGAGGAGTCTGACGAGACAATCTATATTTCAGGGATGCTAGGCATCCCAAGCTCCAGCTTCACCTTTGGTTGAGGATTAGCTTTCTTTTTCTTCCTCATCACCAATGGGGGCCCTGCGTCTAGTATGGCCTCCATCTCTTCCTCCGCTCCAGTCCCTATTGCTCAGACCATTAATGCTACAAGTGATGGGGAAGTGGGAGGGCGGAAAGGTGCGATCATAATGGCCGGAGTGGCCAATTGACTAATTAACTTATCTTTCATCTACTGGGAGGCTGCTAAAATTTGTTGCATTTTCTCCACTATGGGAGTGGCCACCGGGACCTGGGATGGAGTCCCTACCTTCCTTTTCTCTCTATCCTTGCCTTGCAAGGAGGTTCTCGGTCTAGAAGTTGAACCCCATAGGAACGGGCCAACTTTGCATGCACTCTTTAGGTATGCCTTCTTGAAATAGGTGTGACTACACTTGATCACATTGTGAGTAAAGTCCTCTATTTTTGGGCCCTTCTATGCATCCCAATTCACTGGAATGGACCCAGTATCTGAGAAGTCATCTGGGAATTTCTAAAGCTTGATCTTCTTCATCATCCCCATTGTCATCCAGATGAAATGGCGACCCCAGACCTTGAAGTCATCCTGCAAAATTCTCCCAAAAATATTCCATGTGATGCTCATGTGGGGAGCGGCCTAGGGTAGTGCTAAGGTAATCCTGCCTAGCGGATCAAAGTTCTTCTAATCCAGATAGAATTCCATCAGCCCAAGACTCATGAGCTCATTGTTGGCCTCCTTGGCCACTGCCAAACTAAAAGTATAATTCTCACAAGTGATTCAGAATGGAAAATTTGTAACCTTATTCACCATGAAGAGGGCATGTAGCTCTAAGATCTATCGGTAGTATTCTAAAAGAATAATCTTATTCCCACAGTGTTTGGGCAATAAGTATGGTTTCCTGGAGAAGTTGATCCCCTGAATGTATGTATGTTGTTGGTATTGAATGCAATAGTGGCCATAGGAGCTGACCAAGTCCATTACCTCCTTGGAGAGCCGATATCTAGTGTTGTGAGTAGGTGTGAGGAGTTTGTAGTAGATGAAGGTTTCATTCACCTGACATAAGCTGAGGAAACTAGCCTCCCAATGGATATGTGGGAAATAATCCCAGGGAGCATTTTGGCCTGGGCCAATCCCAAGTACACCATTTATTAATAACCCATTTTTAATAGGGTGTTGTTGTGCCAGAGCTCACAAAACATAAGACGTCATGTAGAATTTGGATGACCTGGCGACCTGGTGGAGTTGGGAATCCACATGATTGGCAATGATTGTGGCCCAATCAAAGTTTTGCTCGTTGGAAGAGATGTCGAGTAGGAAATAATACATCCATTCCGAGAATTCCCAGGCATGGAGTTGTTTGGAGACCCTACTTAGTGCAATGATCCCCATTTGTATGCTTTCTTTGAATTTGGTCTGGGGGATTTCAATCTTCATCTTCTTGAAGTGTTTCCTTGGCACCTTAAGCCATTTGTTGTTAATATATTGTCAATCCATGTGTTCCAACTTCTGAAATTCTTCTAAGGCCAGGGCCCGGGTGAGGACAGCCACATCATAAATTTGGGGAATTCCCAACCCTTTTTGAAAATTTGCAGCGTCCAGAGACACCACAGGGGTTGGGTATCCAGTTGGGACTAGGGAAGCAAGCATGACTACCCGGATAGTTGTATTGTAGTGTCCTATAAGAGTGAGAATAAGCTCCGGGGCTTGTACAGAGCAAGGGAAACAAGCAACTTTGAGAATCCAAAAATTTCCCACGTTGATGGCTAATGGATCCCCAACCGTCCATTGTATGAACATTATTTTTACCAAGGCCTGTATTTCAGCCCATGCTCCAACACTGGTGTCAGTGATCAACTGGAGCTTGGAATCAACTTTCAAGCCCAGGATTTCCTCTCCCTTTCCGTACTTCATCGTGAGTGGGCACTAATACATTTGATAGCTATTTTATACCTTTAATTTTGACCAAGGCCTTTTTTGGCTTGTTAGATTATTATTTTTTTATTTATGACCCCAATTTTGTCAAAATTTTGACGATCCTGAGTTTTTCGAAAGTTCGACGAATACGGGATATAAACAAAAAAAAAAGTGAAAAGTGAAACTCATTTTTTAGTTCACTTGCGGGCGGGAGGAGTGCATTTTTGAGAATCCAATGAAACCTGTAGGTTAGGGCAGGTGAATATAATCATTTCCATGAATGTAGGGTTTGAGTTGAGTGATCTTATTATGGAAATGAAATACATTTGAAAGTTTTAGAATCCCTATATTTGATTCTTGCATAGTAATATTATGATATGATCGGCTATGAGAGGTGTGTATTGATTATTGATTTTATAAACCATTCCCTTTGTGGATATCACTCATTGAGAATTTTGGTTACTATCACAACCTTATAGATTCAAGTGCAGGCATTATACAGCAGATCAGAGACGACACCGTATATCAAGCATAAATCATAATTCCATATCAAAGACGGCTTTAGAATCAAAGATTGCATAAGTTGTATCAACTATCAAGCATATTAGAGCCAACACTATCTGCAATTTATTATCCTGTCATAACAACATATATTTCATTGTCTATCGGAGCCGGCTTGCAGGGTATGTGCATATTCCATATTGTTATTTCAGAGATAGCCATTAATATATATTCGAACTACTAAGTATCTATTGTAGTCATAGCCTTGTTAAGATTCATTATATTCCATTGTGGCATTGGGAATACAATTGTAAATATATATTATTCCAACTTCATTTATTGCATAATTGTTGCATCATACTACATTGTTCATTTATACTGCATACTTGCATAATAATTCATTAGTTCAATTTATCAATTTTAGCATTTGGAATTACCAGTCATATATATAATTGTATTATCCTTCAATAGTTAATTTCATAGCACTTGGAATTACTATTCATATATACCTTTATAGCTCTGCATTCATAATCACATACATTTAGCCATAACATTGCATTAGATCACGTAGTGTCCAAGATAACATAAAAAGGGGACATTACAATCAATGCCACCAAATTTGCATCTATGGAAGTAGAAGTACTCAAAGAATTGATGAGTCACCAAAGTCCTTCCTTTCACTTTATTCTAAACCTTAAGGGATTAATATGTTGTGATACTGATTGCGACAGAAAGTGAAACTATAGGTATATTAGGTTGAACTGAGACCTCTATGTGGATGTTTTCTTCAATTTCTTAGTTTCATCATGATCAATTTCAACCATTTCCTTGTCTTCTTTATCCACAAATGATATCATGTGAATGTATAAGAATCCTCATCTTCTAAAGAAGAATTTATGGTTAACGTATTAATTTCTTCCTCTTGATTAGAACATTTTTCATTCCATTCTATACAAGGGATAATTACAACATTAGAATATTATTGCTAAGGTTCAAACAATTGGTGTATTCATATTTGAATTAAGTTCTATATTGTAGTTGTTTCCTCTATTTTAAGTAGATTATAGTCCACATTATTTAAGTTATACTTTTCCCACTATCTCAGGGTGCTAGTAGAAGTGAGCTAGCATAAGGAAGATTTTCTCTTTGAAAGGTAGCAAATCCCTTTCTCTACAAAGACAAAGTGGTATAGTTTTCCTAGCAACTCAAAATGAGATATGATGGTCATGCAAATTTGGAAGTAGTCCATGAAGATAGTTATGATAGTCAAAGTGTAAAGAGAGTGCTTAGAGTTGCAGACTAGTCCAACGACATCAAAACTGCAATAAAAATTATACTCATAATGTCTTTCATAGGAAGTGAGGTATAAGGCAATGCTTGGAAAACTAGGATGCATGGTGAGAGTGGTTTCTATGGCCGTAGAGAATTGGTGTTATGTTGAGTCACACTTGATGCTAACTGAAGTAATTAACTTTGTAAAGCTTCATTCTCTTGAAGATGACCACAATAGCCTCTAGAATGGACAATGTAGTCAAAGCACAACATGATGAATATAAGGTAATGCAAGATCAAATGCACACAGGGAAGCACTATTTAAGATACATGACTGACACATGAATAGAGAATATGAATAGATTTATTTATTTATGGACCAACTTTATCATTGATCGTGTGTCCAAAACAACAGTACAGGTCTTGAAAGCAATTTGGTGCAGCACCCTATTAGCAATTAGATTTCATTTCATATCTTTCTCTATCTTTTTTCCTATCACAGAGCAGTAGCATAGGTTAGATTAGGGGAGTACTAAGGGAGCCAACCTTATATGAAGGTTGACCTCTAACTATCAAATTCTACAATTTGATAGGTCCTACCACATTTCACTAGATAGCTGAATTGAATTTTGAACAAAATGCATATGTAATTGATAACACATATATTATCAATTTTCTAACATTATTTTTCCATACTAGACTATATGTGAAAAAAGTAACATGTCTAAATTTTGTGAAGTATGAGCCTAGCAAGGAAGAGTTAAGTGGTCAGGTGAATATAATCATTTGCATGAATGTAGTGTTTGAGTTGACTAATCTTAGTATGGAAATGAAATACATTTGAAACTAACATTATCTCATTATACAAGATTTCACCAAGATTGCAATCCAAAACTAAGTTATTTCATTCATAGATTCATATCTGTACAATGCCAATGCTCAAACACAACACCAACCAAAAATTGGGAGTGAACATATTTATTTAAACACGAATCAAACTATTTCAACCACCTATAGCCATAAAACTAACTTTTGAACCAACCTACCCATTTGAACTAAAATTTGTCAAAAAATTTGAAAAGTTGCTTGTCAACATTTTATGCAACTTTGCAATATTTTGGCATCTTTTCCTCCCAATCAACTTATGTCCTCAAAATGATTACTCTTGACACTTTAATGACAAAATTTAATCAAGTATATGATTTACCCTTGGTTACACAATTCTGACCCAAAAGGATAACTTGACCTTATGACCTTAACCATTACATCAAATGACCTCAAATGGTTTTATTACATCATTTAAATGATCAAAAATATCTTATTAAACATAGCTAGAATCGATCATTCTTAATCTACCAATGAGGTCCTATGGGACCCTTAGGTGCTCTTGCACCATACTCCCCCTTATGAAAAGTCTCTTGTCCCAAGAGAAGGTACTCATTAGTGGCCTTGTCCTCATCCCATTTACTCTCCTTCAAGGTGTCCTACAACCTTGTCCTCTCCTAGGCATCTGTTATAATAAAAAATCACTATCAAACCACCTGCTACTTGCACCGACCTTTTTCATGGTGTTAGAAATCAAAAATTTATCCTTGGTGCTCTACCATGTACAATCATGCCTTGACTACTATTTCTTCGACTCTTAAACACGGTTCTTAAGGTCCAAATGACCTCTTCCCCCTTTGGATACTAAAGGAATTCTACTATCCTTAACCTGCCCACTTAGAGGATACATTATGTCCCCAAAACCCACACCTTCTTGCCCAATCATAGAATTGATACACTGTAGACCAGTCATCATCCTTTGTTCACTGTCAAAACCAATTCTCGACTGCTCCACTGATTGTTTCACATTTTTATGATCTATATCCTTGGTTCCCTCCTCCCTAGGAACTTTCTCATTCAAAAAATATTTCCTTCCTATGCATATGATCCTTGACTCAAAAGTTGTATCATACTGTAAAGGTGTTAGAATGAACACACATTCATTGATTAGATAACTTACCCTTACCCGGGCTCAAACTAGGCTTTCCTTGCCAACTATGTGAACAATACCTTGACAACCTCATAATAGGCCTAATTAGCCCTATTCTCCCAAGAAAATACTAAAAAAATACCTCACAAAGACTCCAATGCAAGTGAAAGTCTACTATTTTGATCCCAAACTGAGGAATCGTGCAGTCATTTCCATAGCCATGGTCATTTCATAGGCTAACCTATAAACCCCCACCAATAGACCCTTATATCTAGGGCTTTCTAAAAAATACATCTCCAAACACTTCTAGAATTGAAACAATTTTTTTCACCATGTATTGATCATGCAAAAACATAATAAATTATAAAACCCTTCCCTCATTTAGAAACATCTTTAGATCAAATACCTATACCCTCATTCCAATGCACCTTCTCAAGCAATCTTATCCTCAAACTCAGTGATCACCATCTTATAAACCCTATCTCTCTGATTTTTTTATTAGATCAAGTTATAATACATGTCAGTGATTCATTCCTCAAGAAATAACAAATACATAAAGAGAAATGAGCCCTAGGTATCCATTAGTTCACAAAATTAAGG
>MU225221.1:186819-207801 GCA_018584345.1 Thuja plicata | reverse complement strand
AGTGAAAAATAATTGGTTCAAACTGGTAGGGGATATTACAATGTCTTCAAAAAATATAGGTTACAAAAGTTAGGCAACATAGTTGTCTGAGTTTAATTAACAATAAGTAACTTTTCATGCCTGAATACAATCTTTTTAGTATTTTTCTTTTCCAAATACATTACTCTTGTATGAATCTTTCTATAGGTATAGAATAGTCTTATGTTTTCTTTCTTTTTGTCACTCATATCCTATTTCTTTCACTTCATCTTCCCCTGCCTTCATAATAATGACAAGGCCTTTGAAAATTAAACTCAACATGTCTCATATAAAACTAGAAGTCTACACTATACCATTTATTTGTTTATAATTACTCAAAATATTAATGTTGATTTATGGATTCTACATTATAGTTCTTATATTGAACTTCTCTTCTTTTTCTAATTCAGGAGGTTGACATGACATAAATTCAACCTCTAAGGTGTGAATGTGATGATTGGTACATTCATTGTACTCACCCCTCCCCCTGCATCCCCCGATGCTCCCTCTCTCTTGCATGATATTGTGGATGTGTGTATCTCCTCTCAGTAATATTGGTTAAAGTTGAATACATCATATGAGGAAAATATTATCAATCCACAAAGAAATCAAAGAGTTTACTAATAACTAAGTTACACATTTGTTTCATTTTCCCCCATACAATAATTCTTATTTTAAAAAACATAAAATGTAACAATTCTATCTCCGGGAGGAAAAGAATGAAGATGAGCACCGCTAATTTCATAGGTCGCACAACGGGAAATTTTTTGACTAGGACAGAGCCATGAAGCCCAAAGGTCCACTAAAATCTATGGATCAAGGCACAAGAAGACCATGTTTTCCCCCCACAAGATGAAGCCTCCCACACCCCCAGCAAAGTTAACAAATAAGAATACTTTCTTTACATGAATATTTTGGTAAAAATATTGGCAACTTGCTTGGATGTTGGGCAATAGTAGATTGATGACTTGTCCATCAATGAGATCCCCAATGTAGTGTATCAGGATGTCAATATGCTCGGTCCTTTGATGATGGATTGGGATACATGAGATTTGAGTAGCACATTGATTGTCTCAAAATATTATTGATGGTTGTTTAGATTGAATACCAAACTCAATGTGAAAATTCTGAAACCAAATAGCCTTAGTTTTGGTACTCGGCTTCAATAGAAGATGGACCAATAACAAATTACTTCTTTCTCTCTAACAAACAAGTCTTAAACCAAGTGAGAAGCTATAAGTTGAAGTCGTGAACTTATAGCTTCTCACTTGGTTCAAGACTTGTTTGTTAGAGAGAAAGAAGCAATTTGTTATTGGCCCATCTTCTATTGAAGCCGAGTACCAAAACTAAGGCTATTTGGTTTCAGAATTTGTTTTTTTTTTTAAATTCAATTTTTCGTCAAAATTTTGACATTAATTGGTTGAAAGCTTGCGTCGTGGGTTTGGCATCCTGGTCGAAACAGAAAGAGTTTGATCGGAATGTTTTAACTATTCTATGTCAAAAGCTTGCATCGTGGGTTTGGCATCCTGGTCAAAATAGAAAGAGTTTAGTTGAAATGTTTCGACCATTCTGTGTCAAAAATTTTAAAATATTTCGACTGAGTTTGGTCAAAACTTTTCAAACATTTCAATGAACGTTGGGCGCAGTTTTGAAAAATAATATGGGTGTTTGAATATGCTAATTTTGACCAAGTTTGTGTAGAAATATCGACATTAACAAGAATGTGTCAATCTTTCGATGATAAAAAAACTGACAAAACAATTTGTGGGTCTTACAACCAATTTGCATAGATAATTCGACCAATTTTCATCAAAAATAGGGGCCAATTTTACTAGTGGGGAGTTTCCCTAAGATCTTCTCAGCCTTTGTTTTGGCAGCTTCCCTGGTCGAAGTGGTGGGGAGGTCCGAACTCCCTTATGGAGATGATGTAGAAGCCTCAGACATGATTGATGAGTTTGATATTCTGATAACCTGCAAGACAAGACGACCATCAACATATATATATATATATAACAGTATCATTTAGGTTTCAAAGATCTTACCATCGCATCGCACCTGTTCCTGAAAGAATTGTTAGTTCACATCAAACCCCAGAAAGATACACATATAATGAAAGAATTTTAAGAGTGAGCTCTTTCTGGAACTCCGGGGATTTTAGCTTGTATGAGAAATGAAACAAAGGCCAACTGGAGACCTGGGACCTGGAGTCTGGAAAACTAACCATTAATTGACATGGCCAAAATGTTAGCTATATTAGGCTGACGTGGGTGTCACATGGCCATGCAGTAAATGGGAGTTATGGCATTAATGCTGACAACTGTCTAAACATGCGCAGAGTGAATGACAGTTGGGATGGTTTTGAATAATCACATGGGAAATTAATCTGCCATAAAGACTGACTCAATGGAGGAGAGAGAAAACCACCATGGCTCAAACCAGCAAGGTACCGAGTCTGAACCAGGTGGTTTTGGCTGAGAGGGTGAGCTCAACAAAACTAGGAAGACATGAAGGGGCACGACAAGCTCGACACGAGCAGAGAAGGATACACATGGGATATAAATCAAAAGTACAGAGGGCCGAGACACATATACATGACTATACAAAACTATAAATAAGAAATTACATAATGTGTAGAATATATACATAGCAAATTAACTTACAACCACACAGAGGGAAAACAACCCTCTAGCAGTGCCAACCCACCAATGGGGGGTGATAGAAGACAAAACCAGGGATGAAAATGAAAGAAAAACTGAAAGGAAACAAAAACTAGAAAAGCCAAAGAGGCGTAAACCAGAAAACCATAAATGAGAGAAAGAAAAGCCGAAAGCCTACCTAGAAACATGGAAGGTGTGGGAAAGACAAGAATGGGAGGTTCTATGCAACAAGCTCACCTTCAAACCACCACAAACAAGCACTCTACAAATTACTAATAATTAATCACTAAACATAGGGAGAAAAAGCTATTTAGATTGCCTTAATCACCTTAAAATCACTCTGAATGCTCTAAATATTTGATCGCGATAAATGTGAAAATGATAGGTAATTTCTATTTATAAACTTAGGGTAAAAATGCATTGCATTCTTTCCGACAACTCTAGGACAAGCAAACCTCTAGACTCCTGGTCTGGGGATTCCATGCAACCATACCTTCTCACGAAAGAAGACAAATGGTAGAGAATCCCAGAGTCCAGAATCCGACTCTGGAAAGAACAAACAAAATCTGGGACTGGGTTTCAGAGACATGAGGAGACAAAAGCAACAGAAAGACAAACCTCCTGACATAAAATCCTGGAGGGAAAATAAAGAAAACAAAAAGAAAATAATTGAAGAGCAAAAATCGAAAATGGGGACCTAATATTTTGCCTACAAAATGTAGGGACGGGTATGCAGGGCATAACACTACTTACGGCCAGCACTAGTCATCATGGAATCCTTAAATATGAAGGATGCAAAAAGCTTTGGATGACTAGGCTAAAAGACAAAACTTAGACTACAATAGGAAAAAATAACAAGTGGACAAAAAAACCACTTTTTGTTACAAGATAATCCAACTAATTCTTTGTCCTATGGCCACATGGTGATTGTATTTTCCCTGTACTTGTTAGAGGATAGCCATCTGGAATCCATTTTCTTCGAGGCTAGGGATGTAGGTTCTCCACTCTCAACTCCATCAACTACCCTCTTGGGCTTCATCATCCACCTGCATATCCTCACCTTCACCTGGATCAACTATTGTGTATCTGTCCTTCCAAGAAGTGTACACCTCATTACTTGGCCAAATGAATCCAAGGACTTCATCTTTTCTATTGTTGATCTCCTTCCAAGTGGTATTTTATTTCTCAATCTCATCTGACCAGAATGCAAAAAATGATCTGGCCTTGTCCACTATCTCAATTGTCTGAGAAAAAAGCAGTGTGTTCTCCAAGGTTAATATGGTGTTAGTTATAACTTCTAGTGATTCATTCATCTATTGGTGCCACAACATCTCACCTTTGATATTTCCATTCTTCTTGAAGAGATTTGGGAAAATCTCATATCTATCCTCTGAACATTCCCTTTTCAAAGCCATGACATTTCTAACAACAATGTCTCTCCTTATATCCATGTCTAAGAGTAATTTGACACATTTTTGGGTGCCATTCAGGACTATGTCAACATCATTATTCTTCTTTCAAGTGGTGTGGAAGAATTTTAACTCTCCTACCTTCCCTTTCCACTTACTCGCCAACTGGTCCAACTTGCCTTTGTTTTCATTATATTTATTTATAATACTGACAATTTTCTTACCTTGAGCATATATGGAAGTAGGTACTACTTCATGTGTACAATGTATAAGAGAACTATGTATCTTATTTGCATATTTCTGCTTCACCCATCCCTCATCTTCTCTGAAGGTTGTAGACCTCTCCACCCACTCCTTTTTCTTTTCAAGTTCCACTCTTGCAGCTGTCAACATGGCCTTTTCTTGTTCAAGATCTTCTAGTGTGGTAGAAGTAGATGGTGCAAGGGAAGGAGGATAAGTAATTATAGGACTCAAAGAGGATGGATGGTGAGGTCCCTATGCAAGTCTCTTTTGAGGAACCAATTGTACTATTTGTCTTCCCTCTAGGAATACAATTCTATCATCCATTTGTAGAGATTTAACCTTTTCATCATTATATGCTTTCAGAACAAATTCATATTTCTTGTTTACATTTTCAAAAGCATCATTTTGCTTTTCAGCTACCTTCAAGCTCAAATTAGTAGTCTAGAAAGCAAGGTTAGCTAATTCCACACCCAAGGCATCATAAACTCTTTTTATGATGAGGCTACCTGTATCCTTAGTCTGATTATCTTCTTTTGTTCTCTTTCTATCTTTCTTCTTCAAAGACCAAATTGCTAATGCCGCATGATCCTCACTAACCTGGGCACCAATTTGTGTCCCACTAGTGTGAAATGGCTTGGCTTCCTTTCTTAAAGCATAAAAAAAAATAGCATCAGCCAAATCCCATTGGGGTAAGATATGGATCCCCTTTTTATTTACCAATTCCTTGCCCTCTTCAATGCTCTTCTTGCTCTGATCTGGATGATATTCTTGCAATCTGTGGCATCTATCATTGAAATCATCAATATGATTTCTCCATAATATTTGAACAAAGGCTCTATCCCTAACAAAATTATCATCTGATAGAAACTCTTCACTGGCCTGTTTGGTTATAGGGTCCAACTCCTTTCCTGCAAACTCTGGCACTGTAAGGTCTAGAGTTGTATGTCTAGGTGCCTCTAGCACTCCTTCTTTTAGCTTTTGTGTAGTAACCAAAATTTGGCCTGTGTTTCCCATTTGGACCAATTTCTCAGCAATAGCTTGGTCGTCCATATGTAGAGGGGACTGGGAAGGAAAGTATAAATTACTCACTTGCTCTTTTTCCTTCATTTTCTGTCTCTTGGAAGAGGGAATCTTTTGGGCAATGGTACCTATTGGCCTCTTGCCTTTCTGATCCGAAGATCTGTCAATCTTGGGCACAATTATACTATACCCTCTTCTCTTATAAACTACATAATTTCCAAGTGTGACTACCCTTCCTTGTGTAAGTTTTCTTAGGATAGCCTTAGCTTTTTCTGGCTCAGCTTCCATCACTTTGTCTTTCTCCTCATTGAGAGTCTGCATTATAACTCCAAACAGTGTCATAAGGGTCTCAATCTTTATGGCCCAACGTGAGTATTCCTTCAAAGGATCATATGATCTATCAAAATTGTGGACAAAATTGAAAGGCTTCTTATACACCAGCCATTTTTCTTTCTTGAACTCTTGATCATTTAGATCAAAAACATTTCTTACAATGTTCTCTAGGAAATTGAATTGGTGTTCTAGTGCCAGGCACTTGGTTCTCTTCATGAACATGTCCATGATGGAGCCTTCATTGTCCGTGCACCTGGACACCGATGTTTCTAGATTGTAAGGATAAAAATATTTATTAAACTATGTCCATCCACCTCTTGTAATGATGAAATGGTGGGTTCTTGTGAGGGTAGGGAAGATACTTCCCTTCATTTTTCCTGTCAAGGCTTCTTGCGATCCACCCATCTGCCTCAGAATTTTTGCTATGCCAATTTTCAAAGGTACTCTATAGGGAAGAACATTGGGGGTTCCCCTGAATCCATAAACCATGATAACTATAGAGACAGGGTACAAAATGAGATCTCCCCAATTGTGGACAGTTTTCAATTCTTGGGAAACTCTATAGGCCTCAATAATCTCATCATATCTGTGTGGATCCTAGGATTCTGTTTGCATAATAGTGACTTAATCCTAGCAGAAAAAACTCTATCAAAATATACATAGCTAGCTTCTTTTCTATCCCAGGCTAGATCAACACTCCACAATTGGACATGCAAGACTTCATCATCGTGGAACTTAGTGCGGTCTATCTCTTCCTCAAAGATATCAACACCATTAAATAGAAACATATGCATCATAAGAGAATAGCACCCCATTGGCTTGAGTATATTTCCGTCTTTGATGCCTATTAAACCTTCATGCATTTGTTCAGCAATATAAGAAGCATAATAAAAAACTACTGACAGGTGGGGGTGCAAAATCTGAACCATCATAAGCATGATGTGAATGGGCATTGTTGCTTCTTTGTCTTCTCCTAATACCAAGCACATGACACTATACATTTTCATAGCTTTACCATTGAAATAATCCAATTTGAATGGCTCTAGTGTGTTTGGGCCCACCACAATCAAATCCCCTATTTTGTTAAAATACCCTTTCAGAGCCTCATTCTTGTAATACTCCTTCTAAGTCTGGTACACCTCCTTAAAGTAATTGAAATCAATATTATCCATTTGTATTGATGAGTCACTTAATTTGAAAATTATTCTGATCTCATGGGTTGTGATAGTCAACAACATGTTTCCCTCTTTATCCCTTACAACCCTAGATACTCTATCATAAGTGTTGGCTATCAAAGAAAACGGATTTGTGTCCACTAATACCCTGGGTATTATCAAGTTTCCTGATGAGCCGATCTAATGGCCATCTTTGATAACACTTTTTGTTGTCTTTGTGATAAAGTTTATTTATAGTTGATACTTGAACTTATGTTTTTATATATTTTATGTAAGAAATGAACATAAGTAGGAAGTTAGATGGTGAAAAGGTTATGGAAGTATGACATTTGCAACTTATGATTTTATATAAAATGAAGAAGTAATATAACTAAATGAATGGTTCCCTTTTCTATGCTATGTTTGAGGGTAGTGTCCTTCCTGTAGCTTATGTCCTACAAGAGCATTAATTAAGTTGAACTACTTTCTTCTGAATTTTAGTGATGCAATAATATATATGTGTCGAAGATGGTATGTGTGCGGTAATCCTTTTTGCAGGAAACATTGGAGCAGTTCTAGAATGTAGCAGAGTGTCACTGAAGAAGTCAAGCTCAAGTTCTTTCACCATAAGCCTTGGGATGAACTAGTCAAAAGCAGGTGAGCCAAGATAAGCATCATTAATAGATCTTCACAGGAAGGCTGGGTCAATATAGTTTCCTATTTTATGCCATGCGCGAATCTAAGAACTATCGTGTGCTACATTTTGGGACAATTCATTGAATAACTGCCATATTCTGTTATGAGATATTTTGTATTGATTATAATCCTCATCGAATGGAGTAATCCTAGATTTTAGTTGTAGGTTGTAATTTCCCTTTAAATAAGATGACTGCTGAACTTTTGAGGAGCATGTCGATAGAGATAGAGATACTATTGTAATTCAGAAAAGAGAAAATACAATCTTGTTTTCAGCATCTTTTGTAATCCATGTTTTATGAATAAGTAATGAGAGCTTCAATTTCTAGCATTTGAGATCTTATTTATTCACACTTCCATGGGGGCCCACATGGGAGGTGAATCTAATTTGTAGTTAAGTAGGTTGCAAGTTATTTTAAGCAAGTAGGACTTTGTTGCCCCTGCAACCATTAGTAACAACACTAACGGTTGTTCCTGCAACATAGATAGTTAGCTAGTCTATTGATTCCTGTAGCATAGAGTTAAATTCTTGTTCCAAGTAGATTCCTTTATCTTTAAGATTACGCTATTGATATTTCAGTTCCTAGTTTACTTTCATTTCAAGTATTTTCTATTTACTATAATGATGGATTTTAGAATGGATTAGAGTATATACTTTGCAGTCACCATTTCAAGTCTACGCTCCCTGGTCAATAATTTAATGAGTTCAATGTATTAATTCTGGTATAAAGGATGCATAATCCTTAACTATAAGAGGTATTATATAGAGCAGTCATTTTCGGTGCCGCTGCCGGGGATGGTGTCAATCTCATATAGCCTAGAGTCATTTTTAGGCCTAGTTTAGCATTTCTTTTTATGCATAGAAGAAGAGATCATCTTGGGTGTTTCCTTCCTCAAGATCATCAAGCTGAGCCATTTAATCTACTCCATCTTAAGCTTGAGGAACCCCAAGTTGGCCCCATAGAAGTCGAAGAACCATTTGAGAATGTATTTGCTAATGCATTTGATCACTTACTGTCATCTGATGAATCCCTGCAATTAGACGAACTATTTGCTAAACCAGAAGATCTCTTACTACCGCCAGGGCCTCCTCCAAGGATGGCTCAACCAACCTTTCCCTTCCCGATTCTGCCTCAGTAGGGAAATCAGAATTTGAATAACATACCCTCTGCAACCTTGCCCAAGTTCTATGGCCTCATCACCGAAGACCCTGAGACTTTCCTTTTTGAGTTTGACATCCTTTGTAGGAGCTACGACTATACAAATGACGCACATAAGATCAAGTTATTTCCATCTACTCTGAAGGAGGCTGCGCTAAGATGGTTTATGGGCCTTGGTGCTAACGCCGTAGCAGATTGGACTGCCATGAGCAACATGTTTCTTTACAAATACAAAGAATACTGTCGAGGGTGAGATTTGAAAGGTGATGACATCTTCAGGATGACCCAGAAAGAGGATGAGACCCTGGAAGATTATGTCTCTAGGTTCATGTATAACCTGCAGTGTAACACTCAGCATCAACTAAATGAGGACTCTCAGAAACACCTTGTCATTAAAGGTGTCAATGAAGGGAGCATTGAGGCTCTGGACCTGATGGATGGAGGTGACATTACACAAAAAAATTGGGATGATATCAAAAATATCTTCCTGAACTACTCTCGAGCCACTATCAAGAAGGGTAGAAGAATCTGAGATCTACCACACAAGTTTGCTGGCTCTGGGGTATCCAAGATAGAAATTTCTAATCTCCTATCAGACTTCAAGTAGGACATCATTAATGATGTCGCTACTCAGTTGGATACCATGCAAGATTGAAATAAGAAGGAGGATGTTGATGCTGTGCTCACAAAATACTGCCCGCATTGCAAGGAGAAGAAGAGGAGCTACAAATGCAAGCCCATTGCACATATAGAGTCCCAGCCAATGCCTATGGAGTTCAAAGCTATCAATGAGAATGGGAAAGTGCTATATGTCACTCAATGCAAGCCATGGACCCCATGAACATGTATGCCTCAAGATCCTCTTCAAATTCCTAGCAATAATAATCCATGGTAGAGTTTCTAAAATTCAGGTCCCCATAATTTTGGAGGGTATAATAATTGGTAGCAACCTCAGTAGGGTTGGCAACAACCTCAGCAGGGTTGGCAACAATCCCAGCAGGGTTGGCAGCAACCCCAGCAAGGCTGGCAACAACCCCAACAGGGTTGGCAGCAACCCCAGCAAGGCTGGCAATAGCCCCAACAAGGGTGGAAACAACCTAATCAATGGACTAATCAGCCTAATCAGAAAGCCATAATGCCCCCTCCACAACAACAAGATCTAATGCCTCCTCCTACAATAGCTAATAATCCTCCTAAGCCACCACAGCTGCCTGCACAACCTAATCCTAATCCCAATAACAAACAACCTGCTCAGCAGTAGAGCTATGCCTTGCATGACATTCATCTTAGGTCAGGAACTACTCTTGCTCCACCACAACCCCCTGTCATAATTAAAGTGGAGGACACTCTTGTTGACCACAAAGATGTGTCGACTCCTGTAGCCAAAGAGCCTCCATTTCCTCAGAGATTAGCTAAACAAGCTGAACCCATAGTAAACCATGTTGTAGCAGACTTACTTAACCAATTAAAGCATATAACAGTACAAATTCCTTTCCTAGATGCTATCAAGGAAGTCCCTGCCTATACTAGAGCTATCCGAGAGGCTTGCATTAAACAACCTGGATAGACAAAAAAGGATCCCAAGACCATTCATGTTGTTGGCCAGCTATCTAATCTTATGTTAGACAAGTTGTCTCTACCCAAGTATGCGGATCCAGGAAGTCCTGTGGTTACAGTTACCATCCAAGGTATACAAGTTCCAAATGCCTTAGTGGATTTAGGTGCATCTATAAATTTTATGACCAAAGAAGTCCTGTCCAATCTAAACATTGCTAGTCTCTGAGACACGCCAACCATTTTGCAACTGGCTGATAGTTCTACTGTTAAACCTGATGGCATAATTGAAGATGTTATAGTCACCCTACATTCTTGGGAGTATCCTATAGACTTTGTGATTCTCTCCCCTAAAGCTTACATGGGTGGATACCCCCTGATTTTAGGACGACCATGGTTGGCCACTGCTGATGCCTTTATAGCTTGCCGGTCAGGGAAGATGACCATCTCTAATGGTGTCAATACCAAAAACCTAACACTCTACTCCCTTGCTTAACCCATGTTGCAGGACGAGGATGCCATGTGGCCAGAATTAAATGAACTTGATCTAGAAACCAACTCAATACAGAAACTCATGGTAATAGGAAGAGAGCCATTTGTCGCTTCTAGGGAAGAAGATGAGATAATTTCATCTATCCTTACTAATAACTATGGCATCAATTCCCAGTTGTGTCTGTAATCGAACTGTGTCTTAGAGACTATTTTGATAACTCCAAATGCCTCTCCATATTCACTGTCCTCAAACTATCTTCATCTCTTATTACCCCATGAACTAGCTTCACCTCCAATTGCTGAGTTGGCCATGATGGATAAGGTCATCAAAATGGAAATTAGTCCTGGAAAAGAATTGAATATCAGCTCTAACGTGTCGTTACCACATCAAAAAGATATCCTTCAGCTGCTACAAGAAAACCAGCAGGCTTTTGCCTGGGATTACACCGACATGAAAGTAATAGATCCCAAACTTTGTACCCATCGGATCTATATAAGTCCAGATTGTAAACCTGTCAGGCAACCCCAACGAAGGGTCAATCCTATCCTAAGAGATATAGTCAAAACGGAGCTCCAAAAGCTACTTAATGCCATGTTTATCTACCCAATTTCTGATAGCCAATGGGTGTCACCTCTTGTCATAGTTCCAAAAAAAGGAGGTAAATGGAACATTTGTGTGGATTACCAGGAGCTCAATATAGCCACTAAAAAGGATCATTTTCCACTACCATTCATAGACCAAGTCCTTGATAACCTAGCAGGTAAGAATTATTTATCCTTCTTGGATGGGTTCAGTGGTTATAATCAAATTCAAATAGCTCCTAAGGATCAGGAGAAAACTACCTTCACCTGTCCTTGGGTAACTTTTGCATATTCTTTCCTCCCTTTTGGCTTATGTAACGCTCCTGCCACTTTTTAGTGAGTAGTCATCAATATCTTTTCAGACATATCTTCTGATTGTATGGAAATCTACATGGATGACTTCACTACCTATGGGAACACCTTTGATGAAGCCAAGGACAACCTGGAAAAGGTCCTTTGAAAATACCAGGACTATAATCTCTCTCTCAACAGTGAGAAGTGCTTTATGATGATGGAAGAAGGTGTCATGTTGGGACATTTTATTTCCTCACATGGCATCCAGGTTGACCCCGCCAAGATTTCAGTCATCAGTACTCTTACCACACCAGAGAAACAAAAAGATGTCCAGAGTTTTCTCGGCCATGCTGGGTATTATAGATGGTTTATCAAAGATTTTAGATAAATTGTAGCTCCCCTCTATAATCTGTTAAAAGACTCTGATTTTACTTGGAATTCTGAGTGTGATAAGGCTTTCCTGCAGCTGAAGGATGTTCTAACCACTGCACCCGTATTACATGGACCAAATTGGGGTTTACCCTTTCATATTCATATAGATGCTTCTAATTATGCCATCGGGGTAGTACTGGGCTAGCAAGAAGATGCACTTGAACATGCCATTTATTTTATCAGCAAGAATCTGCAGGGAGCCGAATTCAATTATACAGTGATAGAAATAGAGCTGCTTGCAGTAATTTATGCTCTGAACAAGTTCAGGCATTATATTACTGGTTACCAGATTTTTGTCCACATTGACCATTCTGCGATCTAGTACCTGATGAACAAACCATCTATCTTAGGTAGATTGGCTCATTAGTTACTACTCATGCAAGAATTTGACATCACAATCATCGACAAGCTCGAGAAAGCCAATGTTGTGGCTGAATTTCTCTCCCTCTTGCACGTTCCTAATGATCCTGTAGCCATCGATGACAATTTTCCAGATGAGCATTTGTTCCTGTTGCAAGAACACAACCCATGGTACACTGATCTTGCCAATTATCTCACAACTTGTCAAACTCTGGCCCATTTTTCTTCCAAGGAACACTGGCTGCTAGCTGAGAAAAGTTTCAACTTTTCTTGGATTGCTGGTTTCATGTTTTACACTGGCCTAGACCAAGTTATGAGATGATGCATCCGTGAGGATGAGACTTATGACATCCTCTAGGCATGTCATGATGATCCATGCAGTGGAAACTTTGTAGCTAAAAGGACAGCCTTCAAAATCTTGACTACTGGGTATTATTGGATGACTCTCCATAAAGATGCCGCTCAGTACACCAAGAAATGTGATCAGTGCCAGCGAATGGGGAGGCCTACTAAGACTGATGAGATGCCCCTATAGCCATAGGTGGTGGTCACACCCTTTGATAAGTGGGGCATCAATTTTGTGGGTCCCATTGACCCTTCTTCTCAAGGTAAATCTTACATTTTAGTTTGTACTGACTATGCTACTAAGTGGGCCGAGGCTAAACCCATGAAGCATCCCCTGGACAAAAATGTTGCTAAATTCTTGTTTGAAGCCATTTTTACCCACTTTGGTGTCCCAAGGGAAATCATCTCCGATCAAGGGGCACAATTCACTTCCAACCTCATCATTGCTCTTATGGAAGAATACCACATTCATCATGCTAAGTCATCTCCCTACCATCCACAAGCCAATGGTCAAGTTGAAGTCACTAATCGGGAATTGGAGGCCATACTTACCAAGATCATTGTTGTTCATAAGAAGGATTGGGCAGCCAGGCTTCCTAAAGCACTATGGGCTTACCACACCACATGGAAGTCTTCTACAAGATTCACCCCATTCCAGTTAGTCTATGGTAAGATGGCCATGATGCCTATTGAGTTTGAACATAAGACGTTGTGGACAACATTAGAGCTCGACCTTGATCTCACTACAGCTCAGCAGGAACGAGTTCTCACTTTGAATAATCTGGATGAATGGAGGAAGTTTTCCCTGGCTAACACCAAACTGATCCAACAATAGTGCAAACAGTGGCATGACAATTTTATTAAAGATAAAACATTTTCCATCGGTGACTAGGCTCTCTTATACGACTCATGATATCACCACACTCCTGGTAAGTTCCAAACCTGTTGGCTAGGGCCTTATGAAATTATTGTTGTATTTTCCAATGGTGCTATGCAGTTGTCAACCGTTGATCCAGTTTGCTTCAAGTTATTGGTTACTAGCCAGTGTCTCAAGCTATACCATAAACCCCAGAGAAAGACTGAGTTCCTACAGAAATTTGTGAGCACTGCCGTTCACGATCCTCCTGTAGCACAAGAATGTGAGCCACTCACTCATATTCATTCTTTTCTTTGAGGATGACATTTGCTTCACTCCATAATAAATACTTTCTTCTCAAAAGTACCTTCTCCATAATAAAACCACACCTCACCTCACATTTATCTCTCTTTCATCTTTTCATTTATCCATATCCCTCCATTTGAGAATATCTCGTCATTAGCTGCTCTTCCTGCAGCTCTTTCCAGGTTCGTGGCACGATCTCTCATACATATTTTATATTTATTTTCTTTATTTAGGAGTTTCATGTTCTTTAATGTAATGATCTTGTGAGACATGGCACGGTGGGACCCGTGCCTTCACCTTAGTTGGGGGGAGATTCATTTATTGTTGTTTATTATTTTAGTCATTTTAGCAGTCATTTCATTGCTTCATAATATTTACTTCCTGTCTTGTCAAAACCCTTTTCCGTATGACTATTGATAAATGTTTTAAGTCTGTAACCTGTCATTATGTCATCAAGCATCATTGAATTAAGAGCTATTATGGGTTGAGTTAAAATAATAATGATTTGGTTGTGACGTGTTCGGGTGGCACATACCTTAACATGCACAAAAAAATTATGAAAACCAATAAGCTCTACTTCTTGATACAAGTGATCTTCAGTAAATCTTTCACCTCTAAATTTCTGCACCATTAATCTGCAAACAAAAGCTTGAGTCTGTAAAATGAATTCTCCATTACAAGGTTCGGCATACATTCTATGGGGCAGCATTTTGATAGTAGCAGCTATGGGTGGAGACCTCTAAAGGAATGAGCCATCTGATCACAGTGTTCTTCTAGCATCAGCAGACAGTTGTGAAAAATTTCACAGAAGAGGATGGTTAGACTACTGCCTGAGCCTTAATGGATTTGATGACAAAATCACACAGGAATTCCTGGGTACTTTACAAGGTGGGTTTGCAGTAGTGAAAGGGTTGAAGGTTGAATTCTCAGAGGAGATAGTGGCAGAGGTCACAAAGTTACCACAAGAAGGGGAAAAATGGTCAAAGGACATTGATTTACATTCAGCTATGGCACATTTTACTCTTCATGGTGACCCTCCTCTGAACATTGACAAGAAGCAGGGTACTTTGAGAATCTCACTGCCTAAAGATTACATGCAGATGACCACCTTCATCATTCAGTATTTCACTTGCGAAGGCTGATATAAATACCTTCATGGGATACATTTCAAAATTCTGAGTGCCTTACGCCATGATAATCACCTGGTCAGTCTACCTAGTTTTTTGTTCAATATTATTCAGAAGCAAGCTACTATGGTTAAGATAGGAAAAGTTCAAGCTATTTCATACCACTATTTAATTAAAGCTATCATAGAAAAATAATTGAATAAATAGTCCATAGGTACATGGGAGGAATTCTTACAAATGGATAATTTAGTACCTAGGGTATTAGGCCCTAGAGGCCAAGGTGTTGGGAGGAGAGAAAAATATGAAACAAGAGTTCATAAGGTTATCACAAGAAATGATCCTGAAGCCTCCTCCTCAAACCCAAGCCAACCTAAAAGGAAGGCTTGTATAAAAGAAACTCCTATTGCCACAAAGAAAAGAAGAAAATATGGTAAAACCACTATTGCCTCTGATACCTCTCCTACTGAGGAAACCCAGTCACCTTCTAAGGAGACCAAAAGTAAAACCCTAGGAGAAGAGGCAATACATTTTGAACCACAATCTAGTAGGGAAAAGGAGAATGTTGCATCTGATGAAACCCTACCTAAAGCTAAAGAAGAGACCATAAGAGAAACCCCTACAACCATTCAGAAAAATAAACTCTTGAGCCCTCAAAGTTCTATTCAAACCCCCGCAAGGAGAAGTCCTCAATTTATTGCTACTTCTAGCAAAAGTATTGAGCCACCCACTCATACCATAGAAACTGAATCTTCCCAATCCAGTGAACAACCTATTCCTGAGCCAATAAACCAGGAGTCAATAGAAATTGAAGGCATAGGTAGTATTTTTGAGAAGGATCCTGAAGTAGAAAAGGATGTTTCCAGTGTGGGTTATATTCTTGTGGGAAGTGATAAGTATCAAAAAATGAGGAAGGATTTGTTAATAGCCGTGGTATGTAGGATAACATTGAGGATTCCATGGATGAAGATTTGGATGACTCAGAGGGTTTTCCTTTTGATGAATTCCCTGTGTTTAACCAAGAAGGGATTAGGGACATAATAGGATAGGTCGGTAAGGAGAATTTAGATGGGTTCGCAAATACAGCTGAAATTTCCAAGAGAATAATTCAATTAGAACTCTTGCTATAAGTAAGGGTAATATTTTTCCACATCAAGATAAGGAAGAACAACCACATACCACATCTTCTCAGCCTAGGGCATCTGAACCTGTACCTAAAATTTCCACTAAATGGATTGACATCCTTCATCAGGAACCAATGCCACCAGCAGATTTGTCCACCCCTGTTGCTGCAGGGTTACACTTATACCAGCAATTCCTATGGGAAAAGGTTCAGTGGGTTTTGGAAAAATAAAAATTACAGAGAACCATTGATGAGCAGGCTCATCAACTTAAACAGAAAATGGATCAGGTAGCAGTATTGGAGGAAAGGATTCAAAAGATAACTGAACTAATCCCTCAGGCAATGGCATGTCAATTGCCATCCCCAGTTTACACCTTGTTTTTAAGAGAACAATTCATCAATTTTTAGATGACCAGGGTTGTAGAGGGATTGAAGCTTTCCATAGCCACTCCACATGAACTGTATGATGCATTCTAGTCGGCCCCAATGGCAATCAAAAACTTGCTATGTGAGCTATACTTGCACAAATTTGCAGTGCCTAATAATCATGAGTGGAATTCTCTTTTGTATATAGGGGATGTTCAGTTAAGGGCAGTAATGTCCTGGGTTCAAAATGAAATAAGAAAAGAACATCAGGCTCTACCATATAGGAACAAAGAAATAGATATCCCATTAATGATTAGACCCGAGGTACAGGATTCTAGGAGGACTTATCTTGATTGGATTTTGATTACCCTAAATCCAAGTGGAGCTCAAAAGGTTAACCCAGTTAGGGAGTAGGCATATTCAGATTGGGAACAACATTCAGTTTAGAGTATTGATGATGCAATTTCAGCATGTAGGAAAAGGTAGGTGGGAATGTCACATGATCTAAGAATTAGGGAACCACATTCCCCTCAGAACTTAATCCTTGGTGCTCGAAGGGTTCCACAATATATATCAATGGGTAGAACACTCCAAAATTATTGGATTCCACTAAGGCTCTAGCCACCTCTGTTCCTACAGACGTTGATGGCAGTAAATGAGTCAGCAGATGATTATAGCACAGCCCAGGAAGAACAGTGTTGGGAAAGGCTTCAAAAAACTCATGGATACTTTGATCATGTGTATAATGAATCAGGAGTCAAAACTGCCAGTGATTTGAGAGTACAAGCTTGGGTTCAGGACTTCATAATTGCTGGAGGCCAGCAATAGCTCAATAGGGGGGAATGATGAGCCGATCTAATGGCCATCTTTGATAACACTTTTTGCTATCTTCGTGATAAAGTTTACTTACAGTTGATACTTGAACTTATGTTTTTATATATTTTATGTAAGAAATGAACATAAGTAGGAAGTTAGATGGTGAAAATGTTATGGAAGTATGACATTTGGAACTTATGATTTTATATAAAATGAAGAAGTAATATAACTAAATGAATGGTTCCCTTTTCTATGCTATGTTTGAGGGTAGTGTCCTTCCTATAGCTTATGTCCTACAAGAGCATTAATTAACTTAAACTACTTTATTCTGAATTTTAGTGATGGAAATATATATATGTGTCAAAGATGGTATGTGTGCGGTAATCCTTTTTACAGGAAACATTGGAGTAGTTCTAGAATCTAGCAGAGTGTCGCTGAAGAAGTCAAGCTCAGGTTCTTTCACCATAAGCCTTGGGCTAAACCAGTCAAAAGCACGTGAGCCAAGATAAGCATCATTAACAGATCTTTGCGGGAAGGCTGGGTCAATACAGTTTCCTATTTTATGCCATGCACGGATCTAAGAACCATCGTGTGCTACATTTTGTGACAATTCATTGAATAACTTCCATATTCTGTTATGAAATATTTTGTATTGATTACAATCCTCATCGAATGGAGTAATCCTAGATTTTAGTTGTAGGTTGTAATTTCCCTTTAAATAAGATGACTGCTAAACTTTTGAGGAGCACGTCGATAGAGATAGAGATACTGTTGTAATTCAGAAAAGAGAAAATACAATCTTGTTTTCTGCATCTTTTGTAATCCATGTTTTATGAATAATTAATGAGAGCTTCAATTTCTAGCATCTGAGATCTTGTTTATTCACACTTCCATGGGGGCCCACACGGGAGATGAATCTAATTCGTAGTTAAGTAGGTTGGAAGTTATTTGAAGCAAGTAGGACTCTGTTTCTCCTGCAGCCATTAGTAACAACACTAACGGTTGTTCCTGCAGCATAGATAGTTAGCTAGTCTATTGATTCCTGTAGCATAGAGTTAAATTCTTGTTCCAAGTAGATTCCTTTATCTTTAAGATTACGCCGTTGATATTTCAGTTCCTAGTTTAGTTTCATTTCAAGTATTTTCCATTTTCTATAATGATGGCTTTTAGAATGGATTAGAGCATATACTTTGCAGTCACCATTTCAAGTCTACGCTCCTTGGTCAATAATTTAATGAGTTCAATGTATTGTTTCTGGTAGAAAGGATGCATAATCCTTAACTATAGGAGGTATTATATAGAGCAGTCATTTCCCACATCTAAATCCCATATGTTATAATCTATGGAAGGAGCATTTCTCTGGCTGTAAGTAGTTCTAAACAAACTTAAACCACTTATACTAGTTTTGACATCTTTGGCCCATCTACCTGAGTCATATAAACTCTCTCCTACTCTGAAGCGGGGTTATGTTGGAACTATTCTCTTAATTTAGGTAGCATCACCCGTGGACCCTTTTAACTCTTGTAGAATGTCCTCTCTCACATTTCTTTTCTGAAAATCTATCTCTTCGAAGAGTTCAATCCAAGGGGCTATTTTTGAACCTAGGGATTTTTAATGAAATGAAATTCAGACTTAAACAAGAATTCTGAAAGCTTTTCAAATTTCAAATCTCACTGGAAGTATGAATTTCTATTGTATCAGAGAAAGCTTACCTGTTTTGGAATTTTGTCACAAGGAGCTGAATATCACTGCAATTCTATTCTTTTCTTGAATGATTCTGGTGAATTATGGTGGCTTCAAGTTGAATTAATAAATTATATAGCCTCAATCAAATCAGTCTTTCATATTGAATTCAACTGAAGTGGCCACACATTCTGCAATCAATTTTACTGCTTCAAAACTCATGTCTTAACGACTCACTGATGCTCATTTTAATAAGTTTGAATCTAGACCATAGAGCTCAAACAACATCTCCTTCATCTGATGACTCTCACCATTTCCTAGAAAAAATGTTCATCTGGGACACGTGTCAGCATGACTTGATCGCTTAAATGCTAGAACTCGTTCATTTTTCCTTTAAGCGATCAAGTCAACCGTCTGATTCATCCAAACTTGGCCACAATTTATTCCACCTTGAGTTTACTAACCATGGCTATGTTGTCATCCACTTGGACACGTGTCAACACATCTTAATGGTTTAATTGCTAGATGTCGGTCACTTTTTCTTTAAGACATTAAGCAAGTCGTCCGATCTTTTCAAACATGCAATCTCTATAACATGATCTCTGCACTGTACAAGACCCACCTTCTATGCCATGCGTCACCATAGCTTAATCACTTATGCATTAGATCTTGATCACTTTGCCTTTAAGCAATTAAGCTGACCATTGATTCTTTTTGTACATGCTCTACCTTTAATCCTTTCTTTATGACCTCAGCCAGACTCACTAGGACACATGGCATCATAGCTTAATCACTTAAGTGGTAGATTTTGATCAGTTTCTCTTTAAGCGATTAAGTGAGCCATTAGATCTTCAACAACTTCTCCAACCTTTAACCTATGATCAGCTTCACCTTTAGTGGAATACAAATCACCCTATGGAAAAGTGTCACCACCCCTTAATGGCTTAGATGCTAGATCTTGCACATCTTTGAGATAAGCCATCAAGTCATCTGTCAGATCATAATCAAATTGTCTGTACTTTAATCAATGCCTACTCAGGATACCTAGGTCCACCAACTGCCACATGTAAACACCGCTTAATTTCTTAGCTGATAGTGTTGGCAAGATGACTTCTTGAGGATGCATGACTCATTTTTGTGTTGTCATCATGGCAACAAAGTCATGTTTAGTTTCTGTCATGAAAGACAAAATGACTAAGTATGAAAATAGACCAGACAAAGATACTCAGCGATCAGCACATCAGCGCATGTGCAAGAGATCAAGTCAGTGTATGCACATTTAGATATATTTTGTATGACACATGTACATGCTACATCCAGACACACATAGTACATCAAAGTTATAGGCAAATCAGTAGACCAGTAGTCCAAAAGACAGAGCATGGAAGCCGACTACTATTTTGATCACCGTGAATTATTTTGTAATGTAATGGCTAAGCGCCTTTGGTTCTATGTTTTTAATGATGTAATTGACATTTTAGTAAACATGCTTGAGCCGACTTGTTCGAAAGCGTTGTATATTTTGTTTTAGGGCCGACTAGTGTTTTGTTTTGGGTTGCACCTATTCGGATATAAACATATAAGTATGTAATGTAAAGTTATGTTACAAGCATTGATTATTATGTAAGAGGAAGATACAGAGGGATAGTATAATGAATTCAGTATATGATATAGCTCTTTAAGAGAGTAAGAGCATTCGCGCATACATGGAACTGATCAGACAATAGTGTTATCACAGTAGTTCATTTTGATATAGTGCATATCATCTTTTAGAAGGTTATAGCCTTCATCCTATTGGGAAGTGAGCCTAGGTAGTGAGCCATATACCTTTGACAGGGTTTTGTAAAAGACTCCTAATAGGGTTAGACCTTTAACCAGGTCATTGTACTCAAATTGTAAAGACTGCTTCTAACAGGGCAAAGGAACTTTAACAGGTTCATTATACCTAGTACAATATTT
>MU225221.1:170190-186664 GCA_018584345.1 Thuja plicata | reverse complement strand
CCCCCCCCCCCCTCTCAGTGTTTCTAACAATTGGTATCAGAGCTTTGGTCCTCAAAAAATAAGTTTAACCACTTGAGGAGATCATGGACTCAGCAAAAGCAAAACATTTGAAAAAGAATCATGAAGCAGCTCTTGAAGATCTTGATAGATCTAAAAAAGAAAATGAAGAACTTAGACTGAAAATTGATGGCTCACAAATGCTTATCAAGAAACTAAGAAAAGATTTGAAAGATTGTTCTACAAGTGACTTAGGGAAAATGATCAAAAAGCTCAATGAAGAGAATATGTCTTTTAAAGATAAAGTTGAGAATCTATATGAATAGCTCACAGACAGCCAAATTACTATTGAAGAAAAGATCAAAGAAAGCAAACAACTAGATGATGAACTTTTAAAAGCAAACATGAAAGTTCTGGAATTGGAAAACATAAAGAAGAAGTTGGAATCTGAATTAATAGAAGCAAAGGATAAGATTGATAAAATTGACACAAGTTCTGATTCACTTCAATCTCATCTCAATGCACAAAAGCAAAAAGGTGACACTACTAGTCTTGGATTCAGTGTAGCACAAATTGAAGTCAATTCATTGCAGAAAAGAAAGAAACCTCATGAAGTATCTTCAGAAGAAAAGAAAGAAGAAAATATTGAAGAGATTAAAATAGATTCACCTAAAGGGGAAATCAAGCAAGTTAACATAAATTGTTATGCATGTAACCAACATGGTCATTTGGCAAGAGATTGCAAAGAAGTAAGACCTTTTAATGGTTATTGTTTCTCTTGTAACAAATTTAATCAAAGAAGAATGAATCAAAAAAATTAGAGAAATCAACCTCAAAGGAATCTACAAAACACTACATGTTAGATATGTAACTATAATGGACACACAACAAAGAAATGTAGCATGATGAACAAGAGCATTAGACCTCCTATCATTTGTCACACATGTGGAAAGGCTGGACACATCTCAAGGTTTTGTGGATCCAAAACTCAAAAGCAAGAGGATCCTAAGAAATCACTATTTGAAGAGAAAGGAGAAGTTAAGTTTGTTCAAGCAAAATTTGGTTTGAAGTAAAGAAGGACAATGATGTTGACAAAGTAGTTGATGCATCCACAATGGATGCACCCTCTACTTCTTCTTGAATAGACCTTCTTGGTCTTAGGGGGAGCTATTCTAGCTCAGGACCCCTGCGCGGTTGGTATACTCACCTTTGAGTATGCGCCTATGAAATCATGGTAATAAGAACATAATATTGCTATGTGCATTCACGCACTATCTAAAATGCATTGGGATCTAAGTTTCAAAATCTATGACTAATTTGTGTACGGTTGTAAACATTAAATGTTGTAGATTGCATAAAATAAAGTAAGTGTTTGATCTTCTTCACACTTGCATTTGAGAGCACAGAATTTGGAGAGCATTGGAGCACTAGACATCAAGGCACAAAAGCATAACAGATTTGGCAGTTAAGTGAATAGACAAGAAGTTTGGAATGGAACCCCAGCAGTCACGCCGTTTTGGAATTTTGTGTAACCCTACTTAAGCAAGTTCCAAGTAAGTATGGCAACCCCAGTTGTGTTTGATATAGCAGAGAGGAAGAGATTTGTATTCAAGAGGCATCCATTCAAATCCATACTAGGTGATGTGGAAGGGGATTTCTCCAAAACCCCGCAAGGTGTTGTTCACGTGGAAGATATCCATGTGTATATTTATTGTAAGAAGGAAATAGTAGGATATTTCAGCATAGCTACTCATATGGGATCAATGATGAAACCTGATTACATATTCAAGGATGAGTTCACGCACTTGATAGATAACCCTATTTTTGAATACTCAAATGTGCATGAGTTTGATGAGCCAGAGTGGGTGAAGATTTTGTTAAGTAGAATACATGATGATCTTTATTGGATTGGTGAGGTCCCTGTGCATATCACTATAGACCTAATCCATGAATTAACTGGACTTCCCAAGACTGGACCAGTTTTTCCTACTGGTAAGGATGTCAAGAAACAAATTGAGAAAGTTTGCCTCTCTAGAAGTGAAAAGCATGGAATGATAGTTGACCCTATCAAAGAAGATGACATAAAAATCTGAACAATGATACTTGGGTATAAGTTTTAGCAAGCAAGTAGGTTGAACAGTGTCTCTATAGAAACATTCCTAGAAGCTATCAGAATGGTGAAGGACAACACTCAATACAACCTATGTGAGATCTTGTGTGGTCAATTGATTGACAGCATTCAAATCATCAAGCATGACAGAAGCAAGACATTTAGGTTTGGATCTCTGATCATTTACTTGTATTTCCATATAGTTGGAAAGGTTGCAAACCTTTACCTAGATAGGAGCAAATCCACAATGTCTTAGATTTCTCTTAAGGTCACTTTGGAGAGCAGTGCAAGGGATGCCATGGATATGGATATAAAGACATTCAGGATCAAAATGCAGAATAGGTTCAGACTATCTAAGAAGATAGTTGAAAAATATAAGGATACCATATGTTTCATGAAAAAAATAGATTGCACATGCATGGAGGCAGTTGAACCTAGAACCAAATGGATTCATCCTCTTGGTTATGAAGTGGAAGAACATGTGTTAGAAGGATATGTGCAAGTTCTATTGTCTATGCCCAAAGATCCTAATGAGCCTAGGTGGGGCACCTATAGAGAGAAGACTAATGAAGTGGATACTATCTTACACCATGCTGATAATAAAAGGAAAGCATCTAGAATTACATCTAACATACTAAAATTTCATGGAGTTACTCAAGAAGATCTTGAAAAAGAAAGAGATGCCAAGATAGCAAAAGAACTTGAGAAATCTGAACAAATCCAGAAGAAGAAGAAACTAGAGAGCACCTATGTGCCCTCTACCACCATTGATTTAGACTCATCCCCATTGTCTACACCAAGCAAGAAGACTAGAGGAAGAAAACAGGCACCCACAAATAACCCATCCTCAAGAAACACTTGAAGCAAAGCAAAGAATACCCAAGCTCCTCCTGAGGTAGAATTTAGACCTAGTCTAAATTTTTTGAGGAACATGATTGTAAATGAAGGGAGATTAGATACACTTTCTAAATTCTATGACAAATATCAAGAAATTGATAAGACTGAGATACATTCTATGATCATATCTCATATGATCAAGTTTAAGAAGATAGTTCTTGAACTCAAGACAGTGATACCAGATCAGTTATGGAACTTATTGGAGATCATGAAAAGACATGCAATAGAGGAAGACATGAAGATTAGAGAAGAAACATTGGATACTCTTCTCCCTATGTGCTCGCATGATGAGAAGGCTATATTATTAGATCTGGTGAAGCCTCATCTTCGAACTAAGACAAGGACCCTACAGATTATGAACAAATAATATGAGTAGATAGGCAAGGAGACTAAAAAGGAACTTGCACAAGTGTTTATGGATAGAAACATGTATCCAGCAATGGTGCCTACAACAAAAGATACTCCAGCTTCTCCTAAACAGGTTACAAAACCAGTGATTCAGATAGTGCCTATGACAAGTCCACAGGTTTCAGCGCCCATAGTGACAATAACTTCTGATACAAATAAAGACTCAGAAGACACTATAATATTTTTCAATGTAAAGATATCCATGACAGCATCTAAAAAATATATGGACAAAGTTGATAAGGCATTTGTAAGCACTAAATAAATGTGCACTGATGATACATCTCCACAACAGGATGAAGTTCCCATCATTGATCCAATTGACACTAATGAAGAAAAAGATACTCAAGATGATACTCAAGGTGATAAGACACCAATAAAAGAGATACTAGTAAAGGTTGACTGCATGAATACCATTTAGAATAGTATATTCTCACCATCCACTCAACCATCCACCTCATTGTTGTCAAGGTTAACTCCTAATTCAGCAAGTTTGGATGCATGGGGAGAAGAAGACCTAATTAAGATCAGTGTTCTTCCTATGGAAAAGGTAAAAGAGAAACAAGTAACGAGGAATCCTCACTTTTTAGAAACAATAAACATATTGAATGACTTAGTGCCTACTGATCAGAAAGTAGCTAAAGTCCAATCAGTTGAAGATGTGGACAACATTTTGTCAAAATTCAAATCATACTTTATAAGCTTAGTAGACTCTACCACTAAGATTGCAAAAGATGAATACAAGAAGGAGAGAATAAATGATTTGGTAAAGAACTTTACCTTAGACTTGAACTCCTTAAAAATTGGGAAATCCATATTGAAAGAGTTGGCAGCTAAAGGCAAGAAAGTTATAGCCAATTGCATGGACAGAGTGAAGTTCACCTCTGAGCACACTAAAAAGGTAGAAGAGGCAGAATTAAAGGTGGATAGCATCAGAAAATCAGTTGAATCATCCACACAAGGCATGAACATATGCAATAATGTCTATCAAGGACAGTTGGATAAAATTGAGAAGGCAAAATTTGAAATCAGCAAGATAAGAATAAGACAAACCCAGTTGAGAAATGCACTTGCACCATCTCTAGAAGTCCTTAATGAGAACATTAAATAGATTGATGACACCATGGTGACATATGATCAAGGTCCTTGCATGGATCTAATAAAAATGGAGAAACTGACATATGCCCTATGCGCGCATCTTCAAATAGTTGATGCTATGAAAGTATTTTGGCATAAAGAGATTCAATCTCTTCAAATTGTGTACCCTGAAGTTTACATGGAGTAAGTATGCAGAAGACTTACTAGTTTTTGTACACCTTTGTCATTAATGTCAAAGGGGGAGTAATATAGAATGTGTATATGCGGAAAAGTATATGTATATATCAATAAGATGTTATGATATATAGTCACTTTTTGTGTTAAGTCATTTTGAGTAACTTGGCCACATTCCTTTGTTGCCATAAGTGACAAAGGGGGAGATTGTTGGAAATTTGACTTCCTGAGGATGCATGAATCATTTTTGTGTTGTCATCATGGCAACAAAGTCATGTTTGGTTTCTATCATGAAAGACAAAATGACTAAGTATGAAAATAGGGCAGATAGAGATACGCAGCGATCAACACATTAGCGCATGTGCGAGAGATCGAGTCAGCATATGTGCATTCAGATATATGTTGTATGAAACATGTACATGCTACATCCAGACATGAATACTATAGAGAAACAGTACGAAAAAGTTATAGGAAGATCAGTAGACCAACAGTCCAGAAGACAGAGCATGGAAGCCGACTACTGTTTTGATCAATGTGAATTATTTTGTAATGTAATGACTAAGATCCTTTGGTTCTATGTTTTTAATAATGTAATTAAAATTTTAGTAAACATGCCTAAGTCAACTTGTTCAGAAGCATTGTATATTTTGTTTTAGGGCCGACTAGTGTTTTGTTTTGGGTCGTGCCTATTCGGATATAAACATATAAGTATGTAATGCAAAGTTATGTTACAAGTGTCGATTATTATGTAAGAGGAAGATAAAAAGGGATAGTATAATGAAGTTAGTATATGATATAGCTCTTTAAGAGAGTAAGAGAATTCACGCATACACGGAACTAATCAAACAATAGTGTCATCACAGTAGTTCATTTTGATATAGTGCATATCATCTTTCAAAAGGTTGTAGCCTTCATCCTATTGGGCAGTGAGCTATATACCTTTAACAGGGTTTTGTAGAATACTCCTAATAGGGTCAGACCTTTAACCAGGTCATTGTACTCAAATTGTAAAGACTGCTTCTAACAGGGAAAAGGAACTTTAACAGGTTCATTATACCTAGTACAATATTTGTGGGTACTAATTCCCACCGGGGTTTTCCTCTGATCAAGGTTTCCTTGTAATCATATCATGTGTTATGAGTTCTTATGTTAAGCTTCATTCTATGTATGTTTGATTTATGTTTAAGTTGCTGAAAAGTAATTAATAGACAAACACTAATTCAACCCCCCCCTCTCAGTGTTTCTAATAGATAGATGTTGAGCATCTTGCCTTTAAGTGATTAAGTTGAATGTTAGATCTTTTTGAGCTTTAATCTCCTTTATACTGCCTACAACAGGACCCACATCACTCATTTTGACATGTGTCACTCAGACTTAATCACTTATATGATAGATGTCATTTACTTTGGGATTAAGCCATTAAGCGGCCCATTAGATTGAATCACACTTGCATGATAGATAATGAATTGAATTAAAGTATTTGCAAACTTTGAACTTAGGGAATAATACAAGACCATGTCATTAGGACTGACAACTTAATGAACATGAACATTTTAAAAGGGACCCATTCAAGACATAACCTTAAGTGACAAAAAGTAACTCAAATTAGAAACCAGTCCAATGCTTACGGTTTTGTGACCAAAATTTATACTTTGAAGGATGAGACAAGGCTTTTTTGGGCATTTTAGCTAGGTTAAGGGTTTAAAAAATACTTGCAGAGGCATAAGAACAATTTCAACCATGATTTTAAACCCTTTGAACAGAAGCAAGATAGAAAATGTAAAAAATTTACAAGGCTGACTTAAGAATGTGAAATGTTACCAATAGTGGCTCTCTCTGAGGATGCTTAAATGCTAGATTACAGAAAGAACCACAGATCTTTGGAAGAGCAGACCAAAACTGCATAACCTAAAATTGGAAACAAACACACAATAGAAGAAAACACACCTGTACATATGATACATACTACTGTGCATAGAACAGAAGAGCTAATTGAAGAAATTTTTTAGAAATTGTCCATGTACTGGTGATTCCTGTTCTTCATCATCCATATTTATGAGGAAATCTGAATCCTTTCTGAAAATCTGAGATATGACAAAAGGCCCCATCCATAGTGACTCAAATTTTTTATGCTTGCCTTTGTCTTCAGACTTGGTATTCCACTGCAGTACAAAATCACTAGGCTGAAACTTTCTTTCATGTGCCCTTCTGTCAAGTAGATATTTCATTTTATTTCTGTAATTTGATATTTTCCCTCTGTCTTTCTCTCCTTATTTCATCCAATTCTACCAACCGAATCATTCATTCTTCCATAGGTTCTGAAACTTCAATCTCTTCATCTTGGATAAATTTATAGATTGGAAGCAGATTATTGACATGCATTCTTTATTGGATACCATATACTAACTCAAAGGGAGACTTTCTAGTGTCTTTCTTGACAGTGATTCTATCTTCCCAAAGGGCAAGTTTTAGCTTCACATGCCAGGCTCTTTTATTTCGTTCCATGGTCTTTTTAAAAATTTGTAAGATGCTTTTGTTGCTGGATTCTACTTGACCATTGGCTTGAGGATGGTATGGGGATGAATAAGACATGATAATTCCCATATAAGTGCAAAAATCAATAAATTCTTGAGACCTAAAACACATGGCATTATCCATTACAAATTTGAGGGGGACACCAAATCTAGTGATGACATTGTCCATCAAGAAATCAATGACCATTGTGCTTGTTTCTCTTTTGGTTGGAATTTACTCTACCCATTTTGTGAAATAATTAGCTACCAACAAAATCCAACAATGGCCTCCACTTGATTTTTTAGCAAATTCTCCAATGAATTTCATTCCCCACATAGCAAAGGGGGATTTTGCCACTACATGATTCAATAGTAAGGCCCCTAAAAAATTCATTTTTCTAGAGAATCTCTAACATGGCTTATATTTTCTGACAAATGCATAGGCATCTTGCAACAAACAAGGCCAACAGTATCTAGCTCTCAAAATTTTATGAGTTGTGGACTTAGCATAATAGTTCCCTCCACACATTCCAACATGCATTTTCTTCAACATCTTCTCTGATTGACCTTTGTCAAGACATAACAATAGGATCCAATCTCTATTTTTCCAAAACAAATCATCATGAAACAAAACATATTTCTGAGCTTGTAATCTTAAACTCCTCCTTTGGTTATCACTTAGGTAATCTAGACACTTAGCATTTTTCAAAAATATACAATATCAGCATACCAGGGTTGCATCTCAATACTGGTTAGGCAATTTTAACTTGTACCAACATTGTTGACCTGTAAAAAGTCCAAATTCTTCTTTGTCATCAACTTTTCTAATCCTAGTCCTCTTACCAACTTAGTGATATCGATGTCCAAATCAAACTCTTGAATTTTTTTTATCCATTTGCATCTTTTTGCTATTACCTCATTCTAAACAAAAATATCCATGACAACAACATAAGGAACATAAGCATTAACCTTTGCACATACCAAATATGGTTTGAAAGCCTTGACTGCCTTTACCAGAGCATAGGCCTATTTCTCCATCAACTGATAGTTCAACTCAACTGATTGCAACGAATTGCTGAAAAATGCAATGGGATGTTCAAATCCCTCACCATCCTTTTGCAATAAGACTGTTGCAATAGTATGGAAGGAATAAAATGTAAACAAATAGAAGGGCTTAGTATAATCAGGGGCACTAGGACTGGTGCTTCTTGGATAGCTTGTTTTTTTTTTTCAAAGGCTGACTGTGCCTCTTGGTCCCATTCAAACTTTATATTTTTCTTCAACAACTTAACAATGAGTTTAACCAATTTTGCAAAGTTGGCAATAAATCTCCTAAAAAAATTAATTTTCCCTAGGAATTATTGTATGCCTTTTACATTTCTGGGAGGAAGTACCTTTTGAATGGCTTCAGTTCTTTCAGGATCTATCCTTACTCCCTCCTTTGATACTATGTGGCCCAGAAGTTTCCCCTCAGTAACATAAAATTGACACTTTTTTGTTGTTCAAAGACACCCCATATTCTAATACTTTTATCATCACTTTCTCTAAGTGGCTGTAATGATCCTCTGGCCTCTTTGGAAAAGCTGTCAAATCATCTTGGTATACTACCATCAGAACATCTATAAGGTCTTAGAAAACCACATCCATGGCCCTTTGAAAGGTTGCACCAGCATTTTTCAAACCAAATGGCATGCAGGCATACACATAAGTGCCCTAGGGAGTAGTAAATTTTGTTTTGAATTGCTCATATTCTTTGACTAGTACCTGATTGCACCCTAAAAACCCATCCATCATAGACAATAAGTCACATCCAGTGACTTTATGCAACATAGCCTCCATATTTGGAAGTCCATAGTTATCATTTAATGAGGCCACATTGAGGTTCCTGAAAATAACACATAATCTTATGTCCCCATTCTTCATTCTCACAGGGACTAGGTTAGAAACCCATGATGAATGTCTTATTGGCTGAATTATACCTACATCTCTTAGTTTCATCAATTCTTCCTACATTTTGGAATCGAACAGTGAATTAATGGGCCTTTATTTTTGCCTGAATGGTTTTATACCCTCTTTTGGAGGGATGTCATGCTAGAATAAGTCTATTATGTAAGCTTTCAAATCCTCACAAGACCAGGAAAATACATGCTTCTAATTTTTCAGCAATCTTATCAAATTCAGTCTCACATTGCTATCTAACTTTTTGCCAATATAGACCAGTTGGGGAGATGCTTCAGATCCCAAGTTAACTTCTTCTAAATATTTTGTCTTTGCATTGGATTTTTGAGTCATATAATTGTCATTTATACTGAACATACCTTCCAACTCAACCAACCCTTTGGGACTATGATTAGTAGCCAACTCAATAACTTCTTGGTCAAATATATATTCCTTATCATCCACAACAGTTATCAAAGACTCACAACCAAATTTATGACCATCATATTGATCTATACACTGAATAAACCTAAGCATATCATCATCATCCTCAAATACTTTCCAATTGTGAATATTGTCAGGGACTGCAGGTCTACTTTTTATCTCAACTACAGACATGCCAGTAAGGGTAACATCATTATTTTTAAGGGCAACATTTGCCAACAAACCTGCCATTATGTTATTAGATCTCTCTATCCATAGGATATTGAAGGCATCAAAGAATTATATCCTATCCCATACAACATACTTGTATAATTTTAATCTATCATCTTTAGCAGTATAATGTCCCCTTATCTGAGATATAATTAACTAAGAATACCCATGAACTTTTAAACATTTAATACCATGATTGATAGAAATATCCATTCCCAAGATTAAGGCTTCATACACAATAGTATTATTTGTACAATGAAAAGTCAGTAGGAAAGAGTACTTGAACGTGATACCTGATGGGGAAATAAAAAAAACTCCAGCTCTTGATCCTTCCTTAGAGAATCCACCATCAAAGTAGATTTTCCATAGTCCCTCTTTTTGCAACAGAAATTCATCCACAATTAGGTCAGTATTCTTTAATTGGGGCTTAATCTCTTCCACAATAAAATTTTCCTTATCAACATCTATACAACAATTTAGCTGGTCAAGTAGAACCACCTCCACCATGATAGGTGACCAGGGCTCTTTGTAAAACTTGACCTAATTTCCATTTATAGGGATGATTGCATAGGATAAATCTAATTGCATCTTTCCACCTACTGTTGTTTCCCACTATCTTGATAGAAGCATACCATAATATGGTTTAGTGTCAACAACCACTATATCCATTATGTAAGTTGCTTCAGGGAAAGCAACAATTTTCACTTTTATGTCTTTCAGTATTCTTATCACAAGAACTTCGCTGTTGTCCATAGAATAACAACTTCCAACAGATGTGATGACCTAGAGGCCCAATTCCTTCATGACATGATAAGACATTACATTTACTGCAGCTCTAGAATCAATCATGCAATTTCTTACCAAGATACTATTAACCATTAAGGTGACATAGAAAGGGTCAAGAGATAATGGTTCTTGGGTGATTATGTTGCCAATGCAAATATTGGAAAATTCTTTTCTTTTCCTTTCATTTGTGGACTATCCACTCTACTATCATTCGGTGTCGAAGGTATTTTCTCTTGGTTGGGAATAGACACATCATTTATCCCTCTTAAAAGTGCCAGAGTAGCTTCTTTGTACTTCTTTATTTTCAGCATCTCCAAGAGTGGGAGTGAGACTTTCATTTGGGTGCGAGCATGTTTCATGTCAAAAAGGGGCAATTCAGAGGACATATCACTCATATTTCTCACCTTTTTGGATTTCTCAGTGGGTAGTAGTTCCTCTTTTGCTTCTTCCCTTTCATCATGATCAGAAGAAGGTCCAACTTGTCTTTCATGCTTATCACCTTTATTTTCCTTGACATGAGAATCCTCAGTAACTTGAGGTGAATCTTTTCTGACATAGACAGGGGTAGAATTACCTTGAGTTGGTTTCACTATTCTATTTATCAAGTTGTATGCATTTCTTTCTTGATTAATTGCTGCAATAGTCAAAGACCTCTTTTCCTCATCAGTGGGAGTCTTAAAATGAGAATGTGAGTTGCCACTTCCCACTATATTTATAGTTTCTTGTGAAAAAATGTCGACCTGATCACTTTGATAGGGTGGATTTTGTGATTGATATTCAAAACAAGAAGTATCTTCTATACACAAATTATCAGAAGATGGTCCAATTTAAGAAAACCATGGGTATGGTTTCTTTACTATGAACATATTTATGGCAGGGCCTTCTTTTTCTCTTTCTTCTGTTTGATCAAACAAGGCTTGGGCTACTACACACCGATAGGAAGAATGTGGCATATTGTAGGCATAACACCAAGGAGTGTTCTCAACATAGTTAGCACTATTCCTTTTTAGGGGATCTGGGATTTATTTGGCTTTTGGGTTATCTTGTTCATCAGGGAATGGTTTTCCATTGTTCCAATTTGTTTTACAAGGGTAGTCTCTTAGGTTAGGCTATTTATCAAATATTTGGTTAGTGTACTTAATATTAATTTACCCTCCTCTATCATTTTTATCCATTTTCGCAGAAAGCTCTTTGACTACACTCACCAATTTATCTACTGTATCATCTTCTTTGACATTTTTGTTGGCTAATCCCTTTTCCTTCCAAAGTTTATTGTCTTCCCTCTTCCCCAATTTTCCTGATTCTCTCCTATTAATTTCAATGTCAATAGCTATCTTATAAGCATCCCTTAAAGTATTTGGGTTTTATCTCTGAGTAAATAGGACATTTTTCCATCAGTAGCATTGATATAGGTAGTAAGACATACTTCCTCATCTAACCTCAAGACTTGAAAAAGTTTATTCATGGCCTTTTGAAATCTACTGTTAAAATCAGCCATACTCTCATTAGGGAAATTTTTGATGTTATGGAATTCATTTAGCATGTATCCAAAATTTACATGTTCTCTATACTGTTCCCTAAAAGAATCTACAAATTCATCCCAAGAAGCAATACTATCATTAGGTAAATTTCTAAATCAATCCCTAGCATCTTTTGTTAATGAATGAACAAAAAGCTTCATAATTACATCCTCATTTTCAATTTCAAAGTTAGTTATCTTATCACTAAAATATTTTAGATGCTCTTCACAAGTAACAAAATTATTTCCCGTGAACTTAGGGATTTTATCTCTCACCTCATTTGGGATCACATTAGGGTGACTAGGAATGTATTAAAAAAAGAGAGCTTTGTATCTGTTCATATGGACACGTCTCCTTTGGAAATTTCCAAGCACATTGTTATCATCTATTCCAGTGGCTCCTCCTTGATTTTGAGTGGGTGGGGGAACACTTTGTTTGAGGTTGGAGACTTGAATGCTTGGGCTAGAACCACCAGGCTGAGAATTTGTATTTGGGCTAGAGGTTTTAACATTTGAATTCAAACAAGAGGATTGCACATTAGGATCAGCTCCTTGTTCATTTGGGATTGGGCCAGCAGATTGATTTTGTTGTTTTATCCCATGATTAACTGGCATAGAACTACTTGTAGTAGTATTAGTAGTAGCATGTAGAAAAGCTATCTTCATTCTCATATCAGTTGTAGCAACCTCTAATTGTAACTTCTCCAACTATTCAGCTAAATCCTCTTTATCTTTTCTAGCTTGTTCCAACTCAAGATAAACTTGAGATACTCCTATAGGAATGGTAAATTTCTGTTTAGGTTCCTCTATAGTCACACCAACAACCTTTTTCTTACCTTTGTTGGGGGCATCTTTAGTAGTTTCTTAAGTTTTGCATTCTGTTCAATCTCATATGGGAAAAATTGTCTAATGACAGGCCCTTCTTTTTCAAAATCATCCTTGTTAGGATTCAAGATTTTATTTGGGGCTTTGTTCATTAAATCATCAAGGTTACCAAAAAATTCTGAATTCAAACCTCTAACCTCTTGACTTATGCTTTTAGCCTTGATTTCATTTCTTCTATTCTCAGCTAAGAGTTCTTCTCTTTCCACTAGTATGTCATATATCTTTTTTCCACGTTTCTTCTCTGCTTCTGCTATTTCCTTTTCTTGTTCCCTTTTTATTTTTCTTAAAGCCATAACCTCATCCTACAACTTATCTAAATCTTAGGAGGTTGTTTTAGCAGTAGAGGTTTCTTCTGGTGGAGCAAGATTTTCTTCAGCAGGCAAGAAACCTATATCAGTATTTTCTCCATCTATAAAGGGATCAAAGTTGGCATTAGCTCTATAAGTGTCGATTGGTCCCATGGGTCCCACATCTTTAGATGAAGATGAATTTCCTTCTGGAGAGGGAATCTCCATCTTTCCCTTAGAGGTATGTTGAGAATCTATTTGGATATACCTCTCTTGGACCATTTTTTCCTTTGCGGTGTACGGAGCTCTTTGCCAACATCCTTTTTAGGATTTTCTCTGAAATAGGATCTAGTATTCCTTTTTCAACTCATCTTTCAGAATAAACAAATATATTCAACATGTTTAATGTGCAACACTGGAGTACACAGAGGTTAGAGTTTCCACCTCTTTTTAGAAGACAAATATGTAAAGATTGAGTACCTTGTCCTAACTCAAGTTTTCTTTTATAGTAATAAGTCCAAATGAAACTTGAAAACAAAGTTTCTTGATAATTCCTCACCTGGTAATCTCAAGAAAATGATTCTCCACTGTCTATATTGCTGTAAATCTTCTCCACCTAGTGGATTTTCTTTGAAAAAAAATACAGGATTAGATTAGAGGCTTTACAATTACCAGTCACTCCATTTGAGACAAGATCTGTATCATTTTGAGGACCAAGACCTTCAAACAATGTGCAATGAAAAATAAGCACAATAAACTTTCTTTAATGATTATGAGGAACAATAGACTTATTCTCAATGTTTCAAGGACTAACTCTTTCATGAACATGACTCTAGAACATTAAAATTACCCCAGTAGAGTCGCCATTTTGTTAGCACTTTTTCTTGTAGAATCAATATATAGTAGTAAATGCTTGAATATTTGTTTCCCAATTTATATTTATACAAGGAAAAGGCTAAACAAAAAGGAAAAGATTCCTTCTTCACTTTGGGCTCCACAAACCCAGGTGGGTGCACCTTGAATAGATTAATGACTTTTAACAAATCTGACAGTGGATCAAGGATTCATGATCCTTCTTCTTTTTAGGCCACTTGGCTTAGGAAGGATAACCTATTGATTCTGTCTTCAAGGAATCACTAAGATGAATTTTACTCAAGACAATTATCTAGGTATGTGCACTTTTGAAAATAGAAAGTAAAGATTGATTAATATTTGATTGATTTTGATGATACAACTACTTGTCAGAACTTGACCAGTGCCTAATCCTAGGCTATAGAGTCAGAATGAAACATATGTTCACCAAAGATAATTAATTGAAATACAAATAAAACTTTAGATAGAATGCCTTAAAAACTATCCTCTCACTCTCAAACCCCTGTATCAAATTCTTGCATAAACCCTAACCCTCTATAACTATTTGCAAGATTTAAACCCTCCTTGAAAGCAACTCACAAATAATAACACAACTACCTTATGACTAGTACATTTAAAATGCCTTACAGATTAAACATACAAGATCTAAATGTAAATGCAAAAAGAAATCAATGATATGAGACTAGAAATTCCATTGTATTTTATTAATGATACTGATTTCACTACAATCAAATTGACTCAAAACTTAAAGCTCAGACACAATTCAGAAATCTACCTTGCAGTCTTGATTTTACCATCCTTTACAATATGTTACAATTTTCTACTTATAGCCAGCACTAGTCATCTTGGAATCCTTAAAGATCAAGGATGCAACAAGCTTAAGATGCCTAGGCTAAAAGACAAAACTCAGAGTACAATAGGACAAAATAACAAGTGGACATAAAAATCACTTTTTGTTACAAGATGCTCCAAATAATTCTTTGTCCTATGGCTACATGGTGATTGCATTTTCCTTGTACTTGTTAGGGGATAGCCATCTAGAATCTATTTTCTTGGAGGTTGGTGATGTAGGATCTCCACTCTCAACTGCATCAACTACCTTGTTGGGCTTCATCATCCACCTACATATCCTCACCTTCACCTAGATCAACTATTGTGTGTTTTTCCTTCCAAGAAGTGTACACTTGATTACTTGGCCAAATGAAGCAAAGGAATTCATCATTTCTCTTGTTGATCTCCTTCCAAGTGGTATGCAATTTCTCAATCTCATCTGAACAGAATGCAAAAAATGAGCTGGCCTTGCCCACTATCTCAATTTTCTGAGCATAAAGCAGTGTGCTCTCCAAGGTTAATATGGTGTTAGTTCTAACTACTAGTGTTTCATTCATCTGTTGGTGCCACAACATCTCATCTTTGATATTTCCATTCAACCTGAAGAGTTTTGGGAACATCTCATATCTGTCCTATGAATATTCCCTTTTTGAACCCAACACTTTTATAACAACAATGTCTCTCCTTATATCCATGTCTAAGAGTAATTTGACACATTTGTGGGTGCTAGTCATGACTATGTCGACATCATTATTCTTCTTGCAAGTGGTGTAGAAGAATTTTAACTCCCCTGCCTTCCCTTTCCACTTACTCACCAACTGGTCCAACTTGCCTTTGTTTTCATTGTATTCATTTATAATGCTGACAATTTTATTACCTTGAGAATATATGGTAGTAGGTACTACTGTAACCACCTGAATTTGGTCTGTTCCAACTATGGACCATATTTTCCCTAAGTGTGATCATACCCTCGATTATGTCCAAATGACCCTGTTACTGCTTGGCATAATTCTTCAAATCTATTTAATGTCCTAGGTGATTTTTATCACTGAATTATAGTAACTATTATAGCCATACAATTTAAATCAATTCAAACCAATCAAATATTATCAAATTCAAACAATGGCTAAAGTATTTAATTATAAAGGAATTAATCTATCTCATCACTTGCATTTTAAACCCATTCCCCTAGCCTATTAATTTAATTAAAATGGCTATAGTCCTAATTAATTAACAAAATCAATAAAAAGCTTAAATAATTAATATTCATAGGGCTATACGCCTCAATTTTGCCTTGTGCAATTCTATGGGGGATAGTTTCGAACGAATTTCCCAATAATCTACAACAACTTCAAATGAAAGAATACCCGATTCATGCCTGAAAGGGTGATAATCTTTGTGCAAGGCAAAAAGTAATTGCCCCAAGACACTCATCATATTGTGCCCTCACTTGCGTTTGGAGTCGGCTAATACAACATCATGACTGGAGCCATTGCGTGCTTGGTGA
>MU225221.1:129173-158318 GCA_018584345.1 Thuja plicata | reverse complement strand
ATCTCTCATTCTTAGGAGTGTATTGTCACTGAATGGTGCATAATCTAAGGGCATGATTATGGCATTTTTCAAACTCTTCCTAGATAGGGAGAAATAAGTCAGTTTTAGTGATTTGTATCTAACCTTTTCTCTTTTATGCTATTTTTCACTAATCTAATGACTTATTGAAGTGTTGTGTCATAGGTAACAGGTGCATCATTTGACACTCACAACTACTTTATGTGTACAATGCATAAGAGCACTGTGTATCTTATCTACATATTTCTACTTCACCCATGCCTCTGCTTCTCTAAAGGCTGTAGCCTGCTCCACCCACTCTTTCTTTTTCCTTTCAAGTTCTTCTCTTGCATCTTTCAACATGGCCTTTTCTTGTTCAAGCTCTTGTAGTGTGGTAGAATTAGATGGTGCAGGGGAAGGAGGATAAGTAATTATAGGGCTCAACAAGGATGGCTAGTGAGGTCCCTATGCAATTCTATTTTTAGGAACCAATTGTACTATTTTCCTTCCCTCTAGGAATGCAATTCTATCATCCTTTTGCAAAAATTTAACCTTTTCATCATTATATGCTTTCAGAACAAATTCATATTTTTGGTTTAGGTTTTCAAAAGAATCTTTTTGCTTTTCAGCTACCTTTAAGCTCAAATTAGCAGTCTAGAAAGCAAGGTTAGTTGTCTCCACACCTAAGGTATTAGAAACTCTTTTTATGATGAGGCTACCTATATCCTCAATCTGGTTATCTTCTTTTGTTCTCTTTCTATCTTTCTTCTTCAAAGACCAAATTTCTAATGCCACATGATCCTCACTAAAATGGCCACCAATTTGTGTCCTACTAGTGTGCAATGGCTTGACTTCCTTTCTGACAACATTAAAAATAATGGAATCAGCCAAATCCCATTGGGGTAAGATAAGGATCCCCTTTTTCTTTTCCAATTCCCTACCCTCTTTAGGGGTGATTTTGTCAAACTTAGTAATCATTTCTTGTTTGACTTCCTTTTCAATGCTCTCCTTGCTCTGATCTAGATGATATTCTTGCAATCTGTGGCATCTATCCTTGAAATCATCAATATGAGTTTTCCATAAGAATTGAACAAAGCCTCTATCCTTAACAAAATTGTCATCTGATAGAAAGTCTTCACTAGCCTATTTTGTTACAGGGTCCATCTCCTTTCCTGCAAACTCTGCCACTGTAAGGTCTAGAGTTGTATTTCTGGGTGCCTCTAGCACTCCTTCTTGTAGCTCTTGTGCAGTAACAAAAATTTGGCATGTGTTTCCCATTTGGACCAATTACTCTACAATAGATTGGTCGTCCATATGTAGAGGGGACTAGGAAGGGGAGTATAACTCACTCACTTTCTCTTTTTCCTCCATTTTCTATCTCTTGGGAGAGGGCATCTTTTGGGCACTAGTACCTGCCAGCCTCTTGCCTTTTTGATTAAAAGATCTGTCAATCTTGGGCATAATTGTACTATACCCTCTTCTCTTATAAACTACATAATTTCTAGGTGGGACTACCATTCCCTGTGTAAGTTTGCTCAGGATAGCCTTAGCTTTTTCTAGCTCAACTTCCATCACTTTGTCTTTATTCTCATTGAGAGTCTGGATGATAACTTCAAATAGTGTTATAAGGGACTCAATATTTTTGGCCCAAGGTAAGAATTCCTTCAGAGGATCATATAAATACTTCTTATACACCAGCCATTTTTCTTTCCTGACCTCCTGATCATTCAGATCAAAAAAATTTCTTACAATGTCCTCTGGGAAATTGAATTGGTGTTCTAGTGCAAGGCACTTGGTTCTCTTCCTGAACATGTTCATGATGAAGCCTTCATTGTCTATGCACCTTGACACATATGTTACTATATGGTAAGGCTCAAAATATTTATCAAACTGTGTCCATCTACCTGTTGTAATGATGAACTAGTGGGCTCTTGTGAGGATAGGAAAGATACTCCCCTTCATTTTTCCTATCAAGGCTTCTTCTTGAAATCCACCCATTTGCCTCAAAATTTGTGCTATGCCAATTTTCAAACATACTCTATAGGGTAGAACATTGGGGGTTCTCTTGAATCCATAGACTCTGATAATTGTAGAAATAGGGTACAAAGTGAGATCTCCCCAATTGTGGACAATTTTCAGTTCTGGGGAAAACTCCATAGGCCTCAATAATCTCATCATATCTGTGTGGATCCTAGGATTCTTTTTGCATAATAGTGATTTAAGCCTAGTAGAAAAAACTCTATCAAAATATATACATAGCTGGCTTCTTTTCTATCCCAGGATAGATTAGCACTCCATAATTGGACAGGAAAGTCTTCATCATCGTGGAACTTAGTGAGGTCTATCTCTTCCTCAAAGATATCAAAACCATTAAATAGAAACATGTGCATCATAAGAGAATACCACCCCATTGGCTTGAGTATATTTCCATCTTTGATTCCTATTAAACCTTCATTCATTTGTTCAACAATATAAGAAGCATAATAAAAAACTACTAAAAAGTGGGGGTGCAAAATCTAAACCATCATAAGCATGATGTGAACTGGAATTGTTGCTTCTTCATCTTCTCCTTAGACCAGGCACAGGGCACTATAAATTTTCCTACCTTTACCGTTGAAATATTCTAATTTCAATGGCTCTGGTGTAATTGGGCCCACCATAATCATATCCCCTATTTTGTTAAAATACCCTTTCAGAGCCTCATTCCTATAATACTCCTTCTGAGTCTGGTACACCTCCTTAAATTAATTCAAATCAATATCATCCATTTGTATTGATGAGTCACTTAATTTTAAAATTATTCTGATCTCATCGGCTGTGACAGTCAACATCATGTTCCCCTCTATTTCCCTTACAACCCTAGATACTCTGTCATAAGTGTTGGCTATCAAAGTGAATAGATCTGTGTCCATAAATACCCTAGGTATTATCAATTTTCCCACATCTAAATCCCATATGTTACAATCCAGGGAAGGAGCATTTCTCTACCTATAAACAGTTCTAAACAAACTTAAACCAATTATATTGGTTTAGAAATATTTGGTCCATCTACCTGAGTCATATAAACCCTCTCCTACTTTGAAGCGGGGACATGTTGGAACTATTCTCTTAATCTGGGTAGCATCACCCATGGACCCTTTTAACTACTGCAGAAGGTCCTCTCTCACATTTCTTTTCTGATAATTTATCTCTCCAGAGAGTTCAATCCTAGGGGCCATTTTTTAACCTAGGGCTTTTTAATAAAATGAAATTCAAACTTAAAAAAGAATTTTGAAAGCTTTTCAAATTTAAAATCTCACTGGAAGTATTAATTTCTACTGTATTAGAGAAAGCTTACCCATTCTGCAATTTTGTCGCAAGGAGTTGAATATCATTGCAATTCTATTCTTTTCTTGAATGATTCTGGTGAATTATGGTGGCTTCAAGTTGAATTAACTAATTATATGGCCTCAATCATATCAGTCTTTCACATTGAATTCAACTCAAGTGGCCACACGTTCTGCAATCAATTTTCTTGCTTCAAAACTCATGGCTTAATGACTCACTAATGCTCATTTTAATAACTTTGAATATGGACCATAGACCTCAAACAACATTTCCTTCATCTGATGGCTCTCATCTTTTTCTGGAAATAACTATTCATCTGGGACACGTGTTAGCATGACTTGATTGCTTAAATGCTAGATCTTGTTCACTTTTCCTTTAAGTGATCAAGTCAACTATTTGATTCATCCTAACTCAGTTGCATGTTATTCTGCCTTGAGTTTATTGACCATGACTATGGTGTCATCCACCTGGACACGTGTCAACACATCTTAATGGCTTAATCACTAGATGTCTATGACTTTTTCTTTAATCCATTAAGCAAGCCGTCCAATCTTTTCAAACTTGCAATATCTATAACCTGATCTCTGCACTATACAGGATCCACCTTCTATGCCACACATCACCATGGCTTAATCGCTTATCAATTAGATCTTGATCACTTTTCCTTTAAGCGACTAACCCAACTGTTGATTATTTCTGTACATGCTCTACTTTTAATCCTTCCTTTACGACCTCATCTAGACCCACTAGGACACATGGCATCATGACTTAATCACTTAAGTGGTAGATTTTGATTAGTTTCTCTTTAAGTGATTAAGTGAGCTATTAGATCTTCATCAAATTCTCCAACCTTTAACCTGTGATCAACTTCACCTTTATTGGAATACACGTCACCCTCTAGACACGTGTCATCACCGCTTAATGGCTTAGATGCTAGATCTCATGCATCTTTGAGATAAGCCATCAAGTCATCCATTGGATTAGAATCAAAGTGTCTATACTTTAATCAATGCCTACTTAGGATACCTGGGTCCACCAATTGCCACATGTCAACACCACTTAATCGCTTAGCTGATATATGTCGAGCATCTTTCCTTTAAGAGACTAAGCCGACCATTAGATCTTTCTAAGCTTTAATCTCCTTTATACTTCCTGTGATAGGACCCACATCACTCCTTTTCACATGTGTCACTCAGACTCAATTTCTTATATGATAGATGTCGTTTACTTTGGGATTAAGCCATTAAGTGGGTCGTTAGATTGAATCACACTTGCATGAAAGATAATGAATTTAATTAAAGGATTTGCAGACTTTGAACTTAGGGAATAATACAGGACCATGTCATTAGGACCGACAACTTAACAAACATGAACATTTTAAAAGGGACCCATTCGAGACATAACCTTAAGTGAGAAAAAGTAACTAGAAATTAGAAATGAGTCCAATGCTTAGGGTTTTGTGACCAAAATTTATACTTTGAATGATGAGACAAGGGTTTTTTGGGAATTTTAGCTAGGTTAAGGGTTTAAACAATACTTGCAGAGGCATAAGAACAATTTCAACCATGATTTTAAACCCTTTGAACACAAGCAAGACATGAAACTTAAAAAAATTACAAGGTTGACTTAAGAACATGAAATGTTACCAACAACACCATTCTGGTTTCTAATAGCCACATAGAGATGTTGACTATTCTTCACTTAGAACGTTCTCTAACACTGGTTTCCCTACAAACCAACTTCAAATTCATTTATTCCACATGTAGACCTCTCATTCCACCAAGGATTAAAATTTTCCAAGGGTGTCAATGAGAGGAAAATGACAATTAGTGAGGAAACCCTAGTTTTGGAGGGTTTCATACCAGTGAACAGAGAAAATACTCTAACTTAAAAAACAGAGAACATCAAGACCTAAAATCAAATGAAAATTAAAGATAACTCAATTATTATTACTTCCCAATTGCATTCATTCCATGGTTTGTCCGTACAGGTCCATACCCAAAGTTGCAAGTTGACTCTTACAGGAAAATCAGTTATTTTTATTCATTCAAAGAGAAAAATTACATCATGATTTCTTTCCACCTGCCTGAAAGGGCTATTAAATATTTTCCCAATTTTTACAACCATATTTCAAACCATATGTCCATTGGCAAAGTCATTTATACTTTACAAACAAAATTATGTAAATGTTGTCAATGTTGCTTGACAGCTTTTGATAATATTTTGACAACATTTGCGAAGTTGCACAAAAGATGCAATATTAATGCAGAGGGTGAACCTAATGTTCCTAACTGACTTAAAACAACCTAAGAACATAAAATACCCAAATTCTAAACTCTAGGGACCCCTTGACCAATGGTTGACCAAGTGGCTTATGAATGCCAATCTTAGAACCATGCCTTACAATTGGGTCAATAAACAAAAGATGATACCCTTAGTACTTAGGCATCCTCAAGACCCCATAGGAGTCACATTTTGATGAGGTGTTCATGTTTTTGGAGTGGGTGCTCCTGAACTAGCCTTCCATACCTTCTTTATCCATTACTTTGAGTTCTATTAATCAAGCTCCTAGTGGTGCTTTTGAACCTACTGAGAATCTTATTAATCCTCCTATAGAACCTGTGAAGGAACCGGTTGTTGTTCCTTCTAGTTCTCAACCTATTTCAAACAAGATAAAACATAACTAATCTCCCAATGAACTTTGTAAGAAGCGTCAGGATCAAGCTAAGGTTCGTGCCTCTGTTTTTTGAAGTTCTTTACCTTCTTTTGACCAGCCTATGCCTGATGTGTTGGAAGAAGTTAATGTTAATGATGATTCTATTCATATCTTAGATTCTATTTTGATTAATATTGATGAAGAAGATACTCTTGATGATTCTAATGATGAATATGAAACTATTGATATTGATATTGATTTACCTAATATGCTTTCAACACAATTGATAATTACACCTAGTCTCAAACATTGCGATTCTCAAGAGGATCCTTGTTTTGAGCTAGCTATTATTCCTATTGTGTTGGATATAGTCACTCTTTTGAGTTTCCCACCTTCCCTAAATGATATAGACCAAGATGGGGAGAGTAGGTGATGTGCTTGATTGGCTTGTCCTCCATGGTAGCCTTTTATGTGTTTTCCTTTTGCATTGTGCTTCTCCTGTAATTTTTTTCTAAATTTTTGTTAAATTATTTTATACGAGCCTTGTTACTTTGTTGGTACAAGGTGATAAAGGAATCAAAATTATTGTACTATTCCTCTATATGTATCTCTATTCTTCTATATTTTATTTTCATGTTATGTTGTACATGTGCTATTGTTCGTAAATGTTTTCCTTGTGTAGTCCGCTTGGATTTGCGACATGGTAGCACTGATAATTTTTCATCTCCATGTTGTGGTCTAAAAAAACTCTTCTTTGTAACTCTTGCATTTTCTTTCCTCCATTGTGATTGTAGTTCTGCTTTGTTCGGGGAATGATGTCAATTCATTTGCAATAATATAATATATATTATCTTATGACCATACTAACCACACGGTAGGTAGATCCCTTCTGTGTTCTCTATATGTTAATGTGGTTTTTCCCTTGATTTATCTTTGCCTGGGGCCATCTTGTAGTGGAAACGTAATCAGTGGAGTTTTTTATGTTTCTATTAAAGCCATTTCTCTTGTTAAAGTGTTAGCAATGACTTTAATGTGAGGCCATATGCTCTGCTCAACTTTTTCACACACGCACCTTCAAAATATTTTCAAAATTACAAATTTTTTCTCCCTTTATGGATTAGAGACTAATCCTTAAAGAATGGATTTTTACCTTATAGGATCTCTTGATCCCTCCAGTTTCAATTTACAAAGTTTTGATCCCTTAAGGTCGGAAGGTGTCCTGAAGACTGTATCTCTCTAGTTTTGACTTTGCTCTTTTGGAATAGAATATTTGTGAGAGTGAATCCTTGATGGGTTGACTAGTGACTAGCCACATTCATGAGGCAATTCAACTCCATCTTTCTAATTGCACTTTTTACCTTGTGTGATTCACAATGGAACATATGTTCTCATTGGGCAAGGTAATCACACCCTCTCTCTCTTTTTATTTGTCTAGTGATGTCTCTCTTATTGTAATCTTGGGGTTGAAAAATAATTGATTCCCTGGGGGCTTGAGGATTTATTTGTCCCTTTGATTTCAAAAATATTATCTTTTCTTTGTGACCTCCTTTACCAAGAGTTTGCATCAAGTCCATACTCTTGCTAAAGTGGGGGATAAATGTATCATTGGAAAATGGAAGAACTTCCATTTAGGACTATTTTATCCCTCTAAGTAGGTGGTTTGGGTTCATGTCAAATTCCTTGAATGGGTCTTTGACTTGGATCTGGTTTTTCCCATGTTTTGCATTATTTTCAACTTCTCTCCTACCTATTCCAGGTATCTTTCCTTGAGATTTTGAGGTTCTTGACCTCAGGGTCAAGGTTGACCTTTTGGGTCAAGGTAAACCTTGACCTTGACCTTGACCTAGGTCAAGGTCAACCTTGACCTTGACCATGGTCAAGGTCAACCTCAACCCTGACCCAAGGTCCAAATTTCAAATTCCAAAGACCTCTAGATGTGAGGATTCAGAAAGAATTGTTTCCTTCTTCTGGGTCAGTTGTTTCGTACTCCAAAGTAATGAATCTTAAAAAGATATTTAAAATAGGTATTTTTCTATGGGTATAGGCCTAATTGAAATTTAATTCTCCTATGTCAGCCTCTCTATAAGTTTGTGCCCTAGACTTGTATATAAGGAAGCCTTTCTTCTCTCATTTTCTAAGACTTGAAGCACCTAAGCATAAGAGAAATATCATCCACACACATGAATATCAATGCATAATCTGTTGAATTAATCATATACTTTCAAGCATTCAAGAATTCAATTCATTAAGGAGATCCATTAGAAGCCATTAAAGGATTCAAGCTCTATGGAGTTCTCTTGTTGAATATTTCTCCATCCACATCCATCCAAGCTTCTTCCTATTATAAGATCCATTCAAGATTGGTGTTGAAGATCTTAAAGCAATTGATTTGAGATATCCTACATCTTGCATTCTACATTATACATCCATTTGGGGTATTCATACTTGTGGATCCAAGGATTTGAATCCTCCACAGGTGTTTCAACATAAGCAAGGTGAATTGTTCTATTTACTTTTTTTATTACCACAATTTCAATTCTATTATAAGGTTAATTCCAAAAATGGGGTTTGACCAAGGCAAACCCCTCCCCCAACAACAAAAACCATTTTTATTTTGGGTATAGGTACAAAAAATTGAATCACAAAGAAGATTCAGATACCCTTTTCGGCTAACTTTCAGAATCCGCAAACAAAATTTTCGTCGGAGCAACGTAGGTCAAGTTTGAAATAAAGGGGTCAAGGTTGAACTGCATTTGGGTCAAGGTTGACCTAGAGCAGAAAAGGAAAATATTTATGGGTTTTCTCCATCTCTGTGTTTCTGTTCCAGATCTGGTTCTAGAATTTCCATAAACTCGGTACAGACACCAGAAAATAGCAATTTCTAGATCTTCTACAATTCATTTCAATTAAGGTTTTAATCATTTCAAATCCATTGCACACTCTCCTTCTCTCCCTCCCCATAAAATTTTTAAGGTAAGTTTTTCCTCTTTCTTCTTATTTCCAATTAATTAATTCATTCGTGCATTGACCATTTTCCTGTGGTTAATCAATTTGGATCTTTCCTTTGTAAATTTGGGGGCTGGGAGGAGAATCTTACCTTCCCTAAACCTTTCAAAATATAAGTTCATTAACATTACATACATACACATTACACATCTTTACTTTCTTACATTTTTATTTCTCTTACAGTAACAAAGGGACCACCATCAGAAATGTCACTAGATAATCATTAGAATTCTAAACCTCTGATAGCGGTAGCGTCAATTTTTTTTCTAATAAATTATGTTTTTTGTGCTAATTTCCAATGTTTAGGGAGGTCAGAATAGCAATGGTTACCACATCTATAGTAATTTGTGATGAAATAACTCTGATGATGGCGTATGTCAGACAACCAATAGATAGTCATTGAATATTTGAGAGATAGCCATCAGAATGTGGCCTCAAATGTACTAGTCACAAAATGGTCTACACACATCCCAAGAAAAGATCCAAATATTAAATACACAACCAAAAATTAAATACATAAGTCAGCTCCAAATAGAACTGATCAAAGACAAACTCAATCAAAGAAGAACTGAGTATTAGGTTCACTCAGCATACAAAGGAAAGCTCGGCCAACTCTGGAAAACTCGACACAAACAGCTCATCCAACACTGGATAGCTTGGCACAAAAAGGAATGCTCAACAATACTGTAACTCAACACTTACTGGAAGAATGACCAAAGATGAGAAGGATATAAAGGTAACCCAGGATGCTCCTACATCAGACAACTAGGGTTGAAAGAAATGATTCTCCTAAATCATTGAGATGTCACAACCTGAGCTGAATCCAACTCAAATTGACAAATCCATGTAGCATCTCCAACTGGTCTATTCTTCCACTTCACCAAATATTCATAGTAATATTTTCCTCTTGTGATTTTACCAATCCTTTGATCCAATATTTGTTCAACCTCTTCAAGTTTCTTCTTATGATAATCATCGAGTATAAAAAATTCATCATCTAACTCATGATACTTATGCAAATCAGCAATATTGAATATAGGAGATATATCCATTTCATCAGGTAACTCAACTTCATTAGCATTACCACTTCCAAACTTCCTCAAAATTCTACAAGGACCAAACTTCTTCATTTCCAGCTTATTGTATGCTCCAACATGAAATTTTCCCTTCTTCAAATGAGTCATCACCTCATCACCAACTTCAAAAACATGATGTCTCCTAGACTTGTTAGCATCTTCCTTATATTTTTTATTACTTTGTTCATACTTCAACTTCTTTTCCTCATGTAATGACTTCATAAAATCAGTAATTACTTCCCCTTCAACACTTCTCTTTTCTTCACCAACAATATCCCTCAAATCTCATACTCCTCTAGGTTGCATTCTAGTAACAATCTTGAAAGCTATTTTTCCTATACTCCTATTCAGAAAATTATTATATGCAAACTCAGCTTGTGCCAATATCATATCCTAATTACTCAGCTTATCTCCAACTAAACATATCAGCAAATTACCCAGCTTCTATACACAATCTGTGTCTTTCCATATATATCTGGGTGGAATGTAGAACTAAACCTCAACTCAATATCTATCTTCTTCCACAACATCCTCCAAAAATAACTAACAAACCTTCTATCTCAGTCAGAGATAATAGTTCTCGATAATCCCTGAAATCTAACAACCTCTTTGAAGAAAACCTTAGCAACATGCACAACCTCTCATGTCTTCTTACATTGTATGAAATGTTCCATCTTAGAAAATATATCCACAAAAACAATTATGGAATCATACCCTCTTGTTTCCTTAGGTAATCCAAGAACAAAATCCATACTAATGTCACTCCAAGGTTTCTCAATAACATAAATAGGTGTATGTAACAATCCTGTATTCTGACTTACTCCTTTTACAAATTGACAAATTCCACAACTCCTTAAAATTTTTTGAACATCCTAATACTTATGTGGCCAATAAAAATTTTCCTTAAGAAAACTCAATGTCTTATCAATTCCAAAATGTCCAGCCAATACACCACAATGATTTTCCTTAATCAAATTAATTCTCATGGAACTTCTTGGTATGCATAACTGAATTCCTTTGAACAACATACCTTCTTGAATGAAATACTCTTGAAACTATCCTGGTTGTTTTGATAGATTTGGTTCTCTACACTCTCTCCACACCTCAGATAATCAGGATCAGTATCATACAACTCCATCTCATCAAAACCAAGAACTGCAACATTCATCTCAATCAAAAAAGAACGTCTTCTTCCTAGTGCATCTAAAACTCATGTAGTAACTTCACTCTTATGCTTGATCACAAATGTGAAACTCTGTAAATATTCAACCCACTTCATATGTCTCTAATTCAACTTATGTTGACTTCCCAAATACTCTAAAGCTTTATGATCGGTATATAACACAAACTCCTTAGGAATCAAATAATTTCTTGACTTATTTGAAGATTGAACAATAGCATACAAATATTGATCATACACATAATACTTTATTTTAGCAACATTCAACTTCTCACTAAAGAATGAAAAAGGTTTAACTTCTTGACTCAACACAACTCCTATTGCACTACCACTTGCATCACACTCAACTTGAAATACCTTATTGAACTCAGGTAAAGCTAACAAAGGTAACTCAATGACCTTTTGTTTCAAAGTCTCAAAACTCTTGTCAGCTCCATGTGTCCACTTAAAATCCATTTTTATCTCCTCTCATAGTCTCAGTCATAACATTAAAAACAAACTTGCAATTCTTAATGAACTTTCTATAAAAACTATCCAAACCATGAAATTATCTTACCTCACCCACATCCTCACGTGTAGGCCACTCCATAATTTCTTTAACCTTCTCAGGGTCAATTTTCAAACCATCAACTGAAATTACAAATCCTAAATACACAATCTCTTCTTGCATAAAGGAACACTTCAAATTAATGAGTACCTTCTCCTCTTTTAGTCTTTGCAACACTTGTCTAATATGCTCAAGGTGTTCTTCCTTAGTATTACTAAATATCAAAATATCATCCAAATAAACAATCACAATCTTACCCAAAAAAATATTGAGAGATTCATTCATCAACCTCATGAAAGTACTAGGCACATTAATCAAACCAAAAGGAATAACCAACCACTCATATAAATCTTCTTTTTTCCTAAAATTAGTCTTCCAGTCATCACCTTCTCTTTTTATGATTTGAGGATAACCACTCTTCAAATCAATCTTGGTAAAATGCTTTTCTCCACTCGAAAAATTCATTATGTCATCCATCCTCAGCATAGGAAACCTATACTTCATTGTTATCTTGTTGATAGCTTTGGAATAACTACACATTCCCCATTCTCCATTCTTCCTAGGTGCCAATACAATAGGTACATCACGTGGACTCAATCTTTCTCTGATCAAACCTTTCTACAACAACTCCTCTGCTAAGTTCTTCATTCTTAGTAGATTTCAATAAATATGGTTCTTTATTCAGAAAACTAGATCTAGGAATTAGATCCATATAATGAATTATACTTCTCATTGGATGTAAACCATCAGGAATATCCTCTGCAACAATTTCCTTGTATCCATTTAGAAAGTTTTTGATTTCTGTTGGCACTCGGTCTCCATTATCTTCTATTGCTAGACATTTACTATTTTCTATCACTTGACCATTACTATACCCTGTCACTGGGCCATTATCACCATAACTCGGCTTCTTAGGGATTATAGCAAAACACACTTGGTTCTTCTTCATTTCTTTCTCAAATTGGTTTCCATTAACCATACAAATTTTCACAGTAGTATAGTTTATCTCATCTAGAACCTCAATCAAAGGTAACAATGTTTTCTTTTTCCCATTCACCCAAAGAGTATATTGATTCAATCTACCATCATGCACATCATGTCTATCATAATATAAAGGTCTAATCAATAGAATATGAAAACAATCCATAGGAATAATATCACACATAACTTCATTAATGTAATTTCCAATCTTTAATTTCACAATACATTGTTCAAATACCAATAACTTATTCTCATACTTGATCCATGAAACATGATAGGGTTTAGGGTATCTCAACCTCTGCAATTTCAAATTTGTAACCAACTCTTCTGATGCCAAATTCTCTAAACTTCCATTTTCAATAATCACTTTGCAATATTTTCCTGCCATCTTACATCTGGTCTTGAAAAGACTTCTCCAAAGAACATGTTCTTCATCCACTCAGTTATTACACAAATCTCTCCTTACCATCAGATTTTCTCAAGCCTTAGGTCCACTTGGAGAACCCTCAAGATCCTCTTGTACCACAAAATTTCTATGACTTTTCCTATTCCCATCAGGGTGTGTACACTCAATATATATATATGCCCTTCTTTTCCACATCTGAAATAATTACCACTAAAACCACCTCTATAACCTCCTCTTTCGGTATGAACTAGTACCTCCTTGGTAAGAACTACAACCTTTCCACTCAGTTTTTCTTTTATCTTCAGTTTTCCAGTCATATTTTCCCTTATCTTGCATATAATTATCAGATCTACCACCTTCACCATAAGATCTACCTCTGCCTCTCTAGAATCTACCACCTCGACCTCTCTATCTTTGTTCATAATTATTTGTCAAGATCTCCTCAGCTATCAAGGAATATTGATATGATTCTTCCACACTATCCAATTTCACAAAGCTTGTTTCATCTTGAATTCTAGATCTCAGTCCATTTAGGTACATTGAAACTTTCTCAACCTCATCATCCACATGCCCAGATCTGATGTCCATTCTATAGAATTCCCCAGTGTATTCGTTCACATTTATGTCCCTTTGTCTAAGGTTTTGCATATTCCATAACAAGCTAACTTGGTAATCAATAGGAATGAAATTCTTCACCCTATTCACCATTTTCAACCAGGTTATGATATTTTCCTTTCCCCTTCTTTCTCTATTAGTTTGCAAATGCTCCCACCATAGTGAGGCATGACCTTTAAAGCTAGTAACTACAATTTTCACCTTCCTAATCAAATAAATTTTCCATATAAGAGATCCAATCCAACAAAAAATTAGTATCCAACTTGTCATCATAAGGAATAAATTCAACAACAAGTTTTGAATTTTCCCTAGTCAATACTCTCAACAATCTTTCCTCATCTTGATGTTCTTCAGGCTTTCGATTTGGTGCCACTACTTTATCATCACTCACATCATCAAGATGCACTCCTCTCCTCTGGGCTATCTCCATAGAATCTAATCTTGTTGCAATTTGTCTCAACATGTGGACATTACAAAATTATCAACATTTACTCTACCTTGAACCATCTTCATGAATGGGTTCATGTAATATCGTAATCGTCTGCAAGTTATAAGTCAAATCCACAGATCTGCCACCCTACAACAAAATCCAACTTAGGGTTGTACATGATCCAATCTCCTCAAGGATGAAATTTTATTTGATACCATCTAGTTCAAGGAAGGATAGAAATAGCCAAGGCTAGATGTGCATGCAACTATCCAGCCACCTTGTAGAGTAAACACAACAGAAGAAAAAAACATAAAGAATAACACCAAGGGGAGAAGGAACATAAATATTCTTTATTGATTCATCTAATTAAAACATACATGCCTGGTTGCAAGGCCTTCCAGGGTATGGCCAGCAAGATTTATAAAAATTCATACTTTTCTATCTTCTACCCTCTCATATCGTTTGATATCTACTTTCTCTACCTTCCGCTATCTAACCTACACATAGACATCCATACTTATAATTTCCAAAGTGGATTACAGAAGATTCTAGACTATTACAAAGATGGAAGGCAGACCACAAAATGGTTTGCACACATCCAAAGACAAGATCCTAATACTAAATGTACAACCAAAAATTAAATACATCATTCATCTCCAACTAGAACCAATCATAGACAAACTCAGACAGAGAAGAACTGAGTATTAGGTTCACTCAGCACAGGAAGGAACACTCGACCAACAATGTATAACTCAGCACAAATAGATCAGCCAACACTGGTCAGCTCGGGACAAATAAGAAAGCTTGAAAATACTACAAATCGACACTTACTAGCAAAATGAATAGAGATGAGCAAGATAGAAAGGCAACCCACGATGCTCCTGCATCATGTTTTGGATTTCTTCTCACCAATATCAATGTGGGGATCAAGGGATCAATAAATCAAAATAAATTGAAACTATCCCACTTTAGGAGGGGAGGTGATTTATCCTTCCTCGGATGTATTAGTCCTTATCGATGTTCTACTATCATTTATAGTCATTGTACCATTTTGAGCTAAAGAAAGCTCTACCACAGGGAAGCTATTAAGTGACTTTAAAAGGTTCAACAAACCATCTATAAATGGATAATTCTTCAACCCCCAAGGAGTCTCCAACATCCTCCTAAGCATGCTTAATTCATGGAGAGGAGGTTATACTTTTCAACTTAGGCTCCTTGGTAGCAAAAGATTTGTAATCAACAATAACATGACCTAGTTTAGAGAACCTTTGGAAATTAAGAGGTGCATTTTCATAAAAAAGAGCTTGAGTCCACTTTCCCCATTTGTATTGCAAGGTAATAAAGTTAGGGAGATTCTTATTAATTTCAATATTAACACGAAAGTGGAAAAAAAATTACTTGGATCCCACTTGATTCACTGTATCAGAGGTCACATATTGCCCAAAGGTGTTTCTCACCCATTTGAAGATCTTCTCATTCCATAATTCAAGTGAAAGACCAGGAATACAAATCCAAACCGGAGCCATCTTGTTGAGATCATTCATTAGGTGAAAAGCTAGTTTCCATCTACAAAGAGCCAAATAATTCTTCTTATATGCCCAGGAACCATATATAATCTTTATCAGGTCCTCTTTTATCGTAAATTTAAACAAAAAAGGTTTTAGAGAATAGAACAAGTAGAGACACTACCCTTGAATTTATATCTAATAGCTACTCATTTTTTGACCAGGTATATTTTTGACATGAAGGAAAAGAACTTACCAACCAATGCATTGCTCATAGAAGAAACATTTTTGTCATTAATTGCATCCACTTTCTAGATTTATGTTCTTTCCATCGTTCCAACATATTCAAGCATGATATTTCAGGCTTCATTCCTATGGGTTCCATTGATCAATGCACATTTCAAATTACTTTTTTGAGGTTGCCCTTTGTATTTCTCACCCTCATGATTGTCCAATGGATCTCAAGAAGGTCCCTTTGGAGCTGCAAAAATTCAATATAATCTCCATGTAAAGATGCAAAGTTCATAGAAAGGGCCCCCAGAGGGAACTTCTCTCGTGTTAGGAGGAGGTTTGGGCTATGGTGGGCAAACCGCTCCCCAATTAGTGTCAACAACCATATACAAGTTTGAGTTTTGAATTTTTCATGGTGGGAATTATTGACTGGGAATTATGAATTGTTATTTTTATATTTTATATTGAAAAATGAATAAAAGAAACAAAAGATTTATAGTTATTTAAAATTAAAATTTTATGATTACTTAATTACACTTTCTTAATTGAAATTATATATTAATACGCCACTTGAACTAAATTTATAATGTATCTTTTCTATAATAAATCATATAGAAAAGAATTATATATATATATATATATATATATATATATATATATATATATTGAAATNAATATATATATATATATATATATATATATATATATATATATATATTGAAATTTCATAGTTACTCAAACTACACTCCATTAAATCAAAATAAATTTTCCTATGCATATTAGACACTAAGTGAATGCTAATTTAATTTCTAATTAAATGTAAAGAAAGACAAGGTAAAAAATTTTTAGATCTAACATAAGTGTTATCTCTATAGATTTTTTTTTTCATTAGTTAAGGCAAAGTCATATGAGTCAAAGAATCAATCAGTGAAAAAGAGAAAGATAAATATTTAACTACTCAGTAATTTACATCGAGTAAGCCAGTGAAGTTGGTAAAGCACACAAAAGAGCTAAAGACACTACACTGAGAGTCTATAGTTACCGAACACTGAGCGTATATGAAGTACACCAAGTTGACAGTTACTGAGTACTAAAGATCAGTTAACTGAGAAAAGAGAAGTTACTCTACTGAGTTACTTAATTGATTCTAAACATGATAAGGATACATTTAATGAATTGACACAACATTAATTATGATTCTACAATGCACGAAGATCAGTTTGTTACAAGATGAATGATCAAATTAATTCAAAGAGAAGATTTGAGGAGTAGATTAATTGGTTAATTATAGTTTTTTACTTACAAGAAAAATATCAAGTGCCGAAGTAAAAGTGACACAGTCACTAAGTGGAAAAGAAGATCTAACAGTTAAAACAAATCACAACATACCTAACGCATAAGATTAAGAGGCAATAAATCTTATATTTAATTGATGATTTACATAGGAGAATAGAGTGATGATACAAATAAGGTTGATACTGTTAGTGAAATTAAAGGAGATATTTGAAGAACAAAGATCATAGCAGATTGTACTCACATGACATTTAGCTACAATAGAGCATATCCGAGCAGTGTTACAGTTTGAGATTGAGGGAACACAACTTTGAGAGAACAAAGTGTCTGGTCAACATTTGTTTTTTCTACAATATAGAAGACATTGTTAAGTTGTTGATACTATCACATTGAGAGCTATAAATACCAATACTGGGCAGATCTTAACCAATCTTATGTTTGTAAAACCTTTAACAAGGTACATCTCTAAGTGTAGAAATTATAAAATCCTCTAACCTGGTAGACCTAACAAGTCTTTATATACTCTTAATCGAGTAATCTATCAAAATAGATAAATATTTTAAGCTCTAACCGAGCACCCTTTTATACTGTGTAGTTAGTGAAGGTTGTGGGTATCATCCCCACCATAGTTTTGTCCTCTAACCAAGGATTTCTGTCTAAATAAAATCATGGAGTTATGATTTATTTTACTTGAATGTTTAGATGATATGTTTTATAAGCTTTACATTAGTTTTATTTCAAGTTTTTGAATTTGGTAAACATCAGAAACAATATATAGTTATAGGTAGTTTCATTTATAAAAGTGTTTTTGGTACTGATTCACCACTCCCCTCTCAGTCCTAACTTTCCATAGTCATTTCCACAATTGGTATCAGAGCTACTACTCTTGAGTTATAAGGTTTGACCACCTGAGATTTAAATATCTTACTCATGGAAAGTTTTAGGCAATTCAAGAGAATTGATGGTCTTGAATCTGAGTTGGAGAGTGCAAGAGAGTTAATCATTGATCTGAAGAAGAAACTTGAGAAGTCTCTAAGGGATAGATTGAAAATATATGATAAAGTGAAGGTTACACAAGAACAATTTGATACACTTGAGATAGCATCTGAAGGCAGTGTTACTAATGAGTCAGTATCGGCTATAAAAGAACTAATAGAAAAGAATGATACACTTAACAAGGATTTTAACCTAATCAAGATGGATCTTGCAACCAACATGATAAGAATGATTGAATTGATTGAAGGAAAAATGATTTCTTAAGACAAAAAGAAAATGGAAGAAGATAATAAAAGACAAGTAGAAGTCAGGTTATTAGAGAAAGATAATGAGATCATGAGAATGACACATGTTCACTATGATATGACTCACCAACTTCTGAGTGTAAATCAAGATATCACAAGAAAATAATTTGAGAACCAAGCACTGAAAGCTGAAATTGAGAGAATGGATCAAAGATTGAAAGCTGAGAAATATGCAAATAAAATACTGAAAATAAATGAACAAGCACTAAAATATCTGGATCAAAAATTAGAAGAAAAGGAATGACAAAACATGAATTGGATTCAAAGAGAACAACACTATCAGGAATAGAGAATCATCAAAAGCATAAAAAGATGAAAGTATTGCACCCTACTGAAATAAAATAAGCCAAGTGCTAATTATTGTGGGAAGCCTGGACATACAAATAATGTTGACAAGAGGAGGAAAGGTAAAGCACTGAGTACACCTAAATTTGATGGTTATTGTTTTATATGCAATAGGTATGTACATCAAGCATTTGAATGTAGAACTAATCTTGCTAACAACACAAAGAAACCAAAGTTTGACAGTTACTGCAGGAATTATCATAAGTTTGGACACAAAGATGAAGAGTGAAGAACAAATAAAAGAAATGAAAAATGGAAGCCTAACCGAGAGAATGCTAATACTAATCGAGAAGGCACATCTATACCATGAGACTATAATACATGAATTTCATATTTATCCTCTAGAAGGTATTGACATATTGCTAAAAAATGAATATTGATGCATGGAAGAAACAACCAAAGAGTATGGAGAAACCCCAACATGGCATGTTTTCACTTTCATAAGGTAGGACACCTAGTGACAAATTGTAGATACCGAGGTGATGCAACGACTGAAGATAAATCTAAAGGGAAAGCCCCATCTACTGTTGATGAAATCCAAGAACAAATGATCAAAACCTAGAGGAGAAAGACTAAGGATGAAGGAACATCATCCTGAAGCATAGACAACACCATCTCTACCGAGATGGTTGCACAGAGCTCCACCTAATTGGTGAAAGGTATGTATGATCTACATGCTTATAATAAATCCTACTTTAGTTCCTAGAATTAGAGTTGAGATCCATATCAACATATTGAGATGCATTTGGATAAGTTGTGAATTTTTTTGGATGAATATTATTATATATGGTTATTTTGTTTAACTCAGTCAATCAAAATAACTATGTAGTCGGTATAAAGGTAAAAAAGGACTTGGAAATCACATTTAATGCACATTAATAGAGTCATTGGAAACCCTAACCATTGAAAAAGGTATAAATAGGTCATTTTGAAAATCATTTGAACCTAACATTTTCAAAAGCACCTAAGCACATTGCAGAGTGATTATCTCATCAAGCTACCGAAGCAAATTCAAGGTATTTTTTAATCTTTACAAGAGTATTGAGTAACATTTGAGACATTTACTTCATTCTGAGTTGAGTTTGCAAAGTTGTGTTTTATTAAAGCATGCTCTAGTTTGTTTAAGAGAAGTATTTGAAGGTATTCATGGAACCAAAGTTACAAAAACCTATAGTTGTGAATGAAGTAGAACAAGTGAATCTAAAATATATGTTACCCCCATCTATATCTGCCAAAATAGATATGATGGGAGCCCTATCTTTGATATTTCTAAGAGTAATATTAATTCAAGATGTCCGCACATTCATTCATTGTAAGATTGAAGATTTAAGTGAAGCAGAGATAGATACATCATTCAACAAGTTGTGTGAGAATTGGAAAGTGAAGGATGAGCATATTCACCTAGAATAAATTTTTTTGACACATGCTATTCACTTATCGAGGGTTTTTAAGATAGAATGGATAAGAATGACACTCAGCCGAGTACATGACCAATTCATGTAGTTAGATAAAGTTGTTAAGATCAATGATGACATATCGCACATTATTACTGGATTTCCCATCAGAGATAAGCCCAAGACCACTAAGAAAATCAATAAGGGTAAGCTCACCAAGATAGCTAAAGGACAATGGGATGGAAGAGGAATGAGAATATCCATAGTGGAAGACCCCAAGCTGTGGTATGCTTGTAATATCTTATCATATTGAGTGTTTCAATCAACCTGAGTGGATAGTGTACCATGTGGAGCAGTGGGTTCAACATTCAAGGCAATAAGAAATTAGAAGATAATATGAACATAATCAGAAAAGAAAAGACTAACACCCTAAAATTTGGTTCATTATTGGTATGTATCTTCTTCTATTGTCATAATTCATTTCCCTCTATTGGAGATGTTGTTTGGATCCTTGAAAGACCTATTATTTATTAGATAAATGATTACATATAGAGTTTGGGAGATAATTTTGACGCAATTATGTCTGAATAATTTTTAAATTTACAAGAAAGAATGCATACGAGGTATAGAATTCCACCTCAACTAATTGCAAAGTATCAAGATAATATATGTTTTTTATATTAACACTGACTCTTATATTATCAAGGTTGTTGAGCCTAGGACTGAGTGGATACAACCGAAAGGATATGAACTAGATATTGATATTGGATCACAAAAGATAGAAGAATTATTAACAAAACTAGTTGATCCCAAAGTTAAGAGGTATGACACCTATGAAGAAGTGAAAGTAAGGAATAAGAAAAACATTGTGATACTCAAGGCAGTCAAGAAGAAAAGAAAAATGATTGATAATGTATCGAAATCATTAATAGTTGATGATACAAGTGTTAAGGGCACAAATGATGAACAAGCTATTGTGGTTTCTGATAAACAACTTGCACTTCTAACTTCACTGAACAGGAGAGCTACTAGAAGGAACACCAGATTGTCCGTGAAACCAAACGAAAAGGAAGTTTCAAAGATAGTTCAACCAAAGGGAAGAACATACATGAGTACCCTAGGAGGTAAACAAGATATGTTCATGAAGGAAGTTAATAATTGAGGGTGAGAGTGAAATAAATTTAGATAAGGAAGATAAGTATACACATGTAGTAGATTTTTCAAGAGTTCCATGAAGTCTAGATGTTTTTATGGTAGATATAAAGAATACTTGAATACTTTGAGCTTTCAGGAAAGAACAGTATGAGAAAAGGAATGATGAAGATAATAAAAATATTAAAGAAGCTAGAGTGATAATACTAATGAGATATAGATTGACCCCAATTGAGCTAGAAAATAAGATACCAAAAGAGTTTTATAATAAGATTGATGCAAGATGGAAGTATTCACTTAATGGTGAAAAAGAAATGAGAGAGAGGTCATGTGTACATATTTTTCTTGACCTTCCACCATCTGAGAAGCGTGAAGCACTATAGAAATATGAAAAATGATTTATAGTCAAGGGAAGAGCCCTAAGAATCATGCATGGAGATATGCTATATGTAGATAGAGAAACTGATGAAAAGTGGAGAGATATATTTGACATATCTAATACCAACCAACCTGTTGTAACAAACAATCAAATTAAAACCATTAATGAGAAGGTAAAGGAAAAAATAGGCAAAGTAGATCCTATTGATCTAACAGTTCATAATGCAGAGGTAACCATTGAAGCTACATCGAAGGATATCTATCCTACAATGGAGTTGTCAAAATATGAAGATGTAATGAACTTACAAAGACCATACACAAAATGTGTTTATGTAGATGTTGCACCATTGCAAATTACTGATCGCATATAGATACAAGTACAAAGTTATTATACTATTTAGATTGGTACTACTAAAGTTGCACAAGGTATGGCAACGAAGCCAACAATTAACAAAGGAAAATAAAATGTTGATAAGTCAGAGGTTACTGGGACTAAGAATAGGAAGGATACCAAGTTGGAACCCCCAATAGACATTGAAGGACAACAACAAAATACACCACTAACCGAAACATTAAATGTTTAGAGTGTTCAAAAGACACAAGATACAGAAAAAGAAATGCTGCAAGAATAAAGTCTAAAAGAGAAAAATGTAGAGAAACAAGAAAAAAATCAACTTCATGAAGCTAAAGTAGAGGAGAGAATAGACGGTCACCATACCGAGTCACCAAATGCAACAATGACATCACATTCTAAATTCTCTACTAAAGAGAGAAAACTGAATGAGAAGAAAAAGAGTAAGAAGAGGAAACATGTGATTGATTTAAGTAAGCCAATCATCATACCACCGTGAGACCCTAATATGATTAAGCCCAAGGAATTACACATTTATGTCAAGATTGTACCTCAAAAGGCTGATCATGAAAAGCTATTAGCGAAGAAGAAAAAGGTAGACATATTGGAAGATGTCAAGGAAGTTTTCCAGGAAATTATTCCCGCAGTTACTATTGATGAGTCTAAGCCCCTCCTAGACCAAGTTGGAAATCTAGTCTAACAAATCAAAGGAATGAAAAAAGACATGACTGAATACTTGTTAAATATTCACAAGGAATCTATGGAGACAAAATTGATGGAGGAACTACTAAAAAATATTTCTATAGAAAAGGTAACTATTTCTGATTTCTATTCCAAAGTTGAAGAACAATTGAAATCTATCATTTCATTATTTCAAAAATTATGTATTCTTTCTAAATTTACTAAGGATATTAAGAAGAAGGAGGAAAATACTAAAAAAGATTTGATTGAGCAGCTTAAAAAGCTAGCTACTAAGCCTAGAGAATTCGAGAGCTATTACTCAAAGATATAGGAACTCATAGGAGTTAAACTCTCATTGAGAAAAGAGGAAGATAAGATGAGATTGAAGTTTCTTGAATTGCAAGCACTACTGATTCCCCATATGCAATCAGTGCAGATACATTTGAAGAAAGGAAAATAGCTATAAATATTTCCAAAGGTCAGCACCCTAGATACTATAGTTGACCTATCAAGAAAAATAATTGAGTACATTGTTATATTACAGAATCTTCGAGACACTAGGGAGATTGTACTGGCTGGGACACAACAAAGGTATAAGCACATTTTTGATACATAAGTTTTATTGTTGAAATTTTTTGTCAAAAAAGGGGGATAGATAGATAGATAGATAGATAGATAGATAGAGAGTTAGATATAGATGTCTAAAAATAAAAAAAGCAAATATACAAAATAAAAAAAGTATATATGTGAAATTGAAAAAAAAGTAGAAGAGTAGTACATATTTTTTTATAGAGAGTAACATCCGAAGGGAGTTACTAACTTTGATGACTTTGAGGTTTTTGTCAAAAATTGATCAACTAATGTCAAAGTGGGAGATCGTTATCTCTATAAATATTTTGTTGTTGGGTGAAATCACAATAGTGTGTCCCACTTTTTGGGATGAAGGATTTCACACTTCCAAAAAAAATTTCAATTTTGATGGCTTTGAACGAAGTATCCTCAAGTGTGAAGTGGTTAGTAGGCCTCACACAAAGTACCCCATATAGGTTACTTCACACGAAGTGGGGTCTTCGCGTGAAGTACCCCACATAGGATACTTCATGCGAAGCCCCCCTTCGCAGAAAGCCATTATTCACTGGAATTTGTATAGATTTATGACTACCCATTTCACTTTTATCATTCACTTTTAGAGATTTTGTGGACCTGGGGCTTAGAGCGAACCAGTGACAACCAGTACGATGTCAGCACCTCCCGAGCTTCTTCGACCTCTTGTGATTGTTAGTAGTATCAGGCACACACATTTTTCTCATTTTTTTATTGTAAATTATATGTTTTATATTTATTTTTGTTAATTATTTGTTTTAAATAATATGTAGTTTGTAGAAATGTTAGAAAATTAGAGTTAAATGTTAGAAAATCATGGTAGAATGTTAGAAAATGTTATAAAATATTAGAAAATATTAAAAAACCATAGTATACATGTTAGAATATGTTTGTAAATGTTAGAAAATTGTAACTTAGTATACATCAAAAAATATTAGCAAATTGTAACTCAGTATACATTAGAAAATATTAGAAAATTATAACTTAGTATACATTAGAAAATATTAGAAAATTGTAACTTAGTAAACAATAGAAAATATTATAAAACATTAGAAAATATTAGAAAATTATAAATTATTATACATTAGAAAACATTAGAAAACTGTAATTAGAATGTTAGCAAATGTTATACAAAAATTGTAACTTAGTATGTTAGAAAATGTTAGAAAATGTTAGAAAATGATAGAAAACCATAGTAGAATGTTAGCAAATTTTAGAAAATATTTACAAAACATTAGAAACCGTAGTAGAAATGTTAGAAAATGTTAGAAAACATTAAGAGATGTTATAAAATTTAATATTAAAAATATTTGTTTTTAAATTGTTTTTAAAGTTAGTAAATTTATTAGGAATCTCTCTCTCTCTCTCTCTCTCTCTCTCTCTCTCTCTCTCTCTCTAAATTATGTACATATATGTTTTAGAGTTACATGTATATATGTAATTCATCTAGAGTTAGATGTTAAAATATTACATGCCTTAGTTCATGTCCTAGTACACTTTAAGATGCTTAGAGGACCCAAGTAGTACAACTTAGGACCCTTTAGGATCCTATTGTGACATAAATCTTTTTAAGAACCCAAGTAGGACCCTTTAAAATACCTAGGATGACCTATTAGAACTCTTTAATCTATACCTAGGATCCTTAAGATCTAATCATACCTATTAATACCAATTAGTGTACATCCAAGGACCCTTTAGGACTATTAGTACACCCTATGTCCCTTTAGGACCCCTATTGTGACATAAAACTATTTATGAACTCTTAGGATCGTTAAGACCTAGAATAAGAACACTTAAGACCTAATAGGACCCCTTAAGACCTAATAATACTGGACTTATTCTAACAACATAAACTCTAACAAATTAATCCTAACATAAAACTGAAACATAAATCAACATGAACTCTAACATTAACCCTAACATGAGACCTTAACCATATTGAACCCTAACATGAAACCCTAACCATCTTGAACCCTAACATGAAACCTTTACCATATTGAACCCTAACATGAACCCTAAGAAAACCTTAGGAAAATGTTATAAAACATTAGGAAACTAAACTAGAAGACATTAGAAAACATTAGTATTACAACGTTCATGTAAATTAAACATAACTGTATAGTCGTAAAATGGAAGCATTTCCATTGTTGACTAGTTTAGCCTTCTGAGTAAGTGGTTTGGGGTCAAGTCAAGAGCCTTTAATGGGTCTTTTAATTGGATCTAGATTTCTCCTCTCTTCTGCCCCATTTCCCTCTTTTCTCTAGCTTATTTCTGACATCCTAAACTGTAAAACTGAGATTTTTGACCTCAGGGTCAAAATTGACCTTTCTGGGTCAAGGTCAACCTTGACCTTGATCTAGGTCAGAATCAACCTTTCTTTTGACCCAAGATCCAGATTTCAAGTTTTTGGGGTTTCCAGTTGTCAGGCTTCAGAAAAGTTCATTTCCCGCTTCCGAGTCGGCTGTTTTGAGTTCCGAAATGATGACTCTTAAATTATATTTAATATAGGTCCACTTCTAGGGATATAGGTCTAATGGGAATTTAATTCTCCTATGTAGACCTCTCTAGAAGATTGTGCCCTAGATTCATATATAAGGAAGCCTTCTCTCATTTTCTCTAACCATCAACTAAGACTTGAAAAACAAAAATCTAAGTGTGAAGGACAAGCTAAGAAGAAAGAGTTGAAGAAAGATAAATATCTATTGAAGAATTCATCTACTCTCAAAAATCCAAGAATTCAAGCACTTTAAAGCACTCAATTCATCAAAGAGATCCATTGGTAGCCATTGAAGGATTCAAGCTCTATGGAGCCCTCTTGTTGAAGATTTCTCCATCCATATTCATGCAAGCCTCTTCATATTCCAAGATCTATTCAAGATTGGTGTTGAATATCCAAAGGAAATTGATTTGAGACATCCTAAATCCTACATTCTACTTTCTACATTCATTTGGTGCATACATACTTGTGGATCCACATGAGATTCGAATCTGCCACGAGGGCTTCTACATAAGTGAGGTGAATTGTTCTATTTTCTTTGTTTATTTATGCAATTTAAAATATATTATAGGGTTAATTCCAAAACCAGGGTTTGACCAAAGAAAACCCCATCCCCCAAACAAACAAAACCATTTTTCTTTCAGGGACAGCTTTAGAGTAGCGAACTGGAGTGCAGATTTTCTGTCAGAGATTTTGGGTCAGAATCAACATTCAGTTCTGGGTCAGAATCGGAAATTCTGGGTCAGAATAGAAAATCTTGGGTCAAAGGTGACATTCATTTCAGGGTCAGATTCCACATTTTTTTCAGGGTCAAAATAAGAAATTTTGGGTCGGAATGGGAAATTCTAGGTCAAAGGTGACATTCATTTTTGGGTCAAAATTAGAATTGATCCAGATTGGGAAAATATTTCAGGGTTTTGTAGATCTCACAGTTTCAGTTCAACAATGCGAAAATCAACAATTTCTGAGACCATTTGACAAGATTTTTAGCATATTATTTTTTGGAGGTATGTATTTTATTCCATTATTCCTTGCTTTCATTTCCAGATTTACATTCCTTATCATAACAATTAAATGTAAGGTGGATAATATGTGCATAGGAACACTTTTATGAGCAAATCTCCATTGTTCAAAACCCTATCCATATTTTCCCTATACAATTTGGTGAACCCGCGATAGATAAATCTTTCTTTTTGGTGTTATATTTTTATTTTATGTTAGATATCACATGCATTTAAAAGTAGATTTCTTTAATGCTCTTGCATTTATATATCAAAAATAAAAAATCACAACATTTCTTTAAAAAATACAAAAACATTTACATTTTCCATGCTTATAGATTTGATTTGAATGCATTTGGATATATTTAAATCTATTTTCTATGCATTCCTTTATTCGTTATCATGTTGCACAAGCTATTTCAAATGTTTTCCAAACATCCTTCTCTAACTTTTGGGATTAAACAACATCTTCCTCTTACGTTGCCATTGCATGATGTTACACGTAGAAAGACTTTATTTAGTGCATGTGATGTTGCTTTTTCCTCTCTTGTATTACCTTGTAAGGATATATTAGAGCAAGAAGATGACTTTAATCTCTCTCTCCATCATATTTCTCTTTATGGAGATGAGTTGAGGATTGATGTTAATTCTTTTCCTATTATATGTATTTTCTATGAGCCTACTTTAGAATATAATTTACCTTCTTTTCCCTTTAGGGATCAAGCTTTAGTGATTTATGGCACTCCTACAATGTGATTTATTGATAGGGATGATAATCCTCCTATTTGGGATGAGCCTTTGGATTCAGATATTGATTACTCTCTTCCTCATGACGCAATTGTGGATGATCCTCCTATTTGGGATGAACCCTTGGATAAAGACATTGATTTATCCCCTCCTCTTGAAGAATCTTTGATACAAGAGGGTGATTTATTAATGGATGACATATTCATACATGATGGTGACTCTTTTTCTAAAATGCACTCCCCTTATGCAGACATTTTAGAGAAAGAAGAAGACATTATAAATGCTTTACCTCTATTTGGGATTCCTTCTAGTGATGAGGCATTAGCGGAGAATGATATGAATTTCCTTAATTCTCTCCCCCCTTAGTGATGATATTATGGAGAATCAAGATCCTACCACATCTCCTCCTAGGATTTCTTCTCTCCTTCCTTCTTGTAAATCTATTTTTAGTGTTGAGATAAGAAACATGGTTTATCCAAAACCCTTTTTGAATATCAAATGTTGTCCTCGCATTACCATCAAAGGTAAACCTATGGAGTCTTAGAGTCTTTCAATGATCAAGATTCGATAGCTCACACCTATCATACAAGGAATAAACCTCAACCTAATCCAGTGGTTCCTTCTTCTTTACCTCCTTCTCAACCCGTGCTCCCTCAAGCACCTAAGTTACCTTCTTCCTTCAAGGAGTATGAATTATTTGAACAATTATGCAATACCTTTGCCAAGATTTCTTTATGGGAGCTTCTTCAAACTTCACCTACCAACAATGAAGCCTTGCAAAAATCTCTAGCAACTCTTTCCACTCCACCTCCTAATCAAGAGAACATCAATGCCTTCTTACAGTGCATGCATTCTACCCCGGGTCCTCCTGACATTGTATTTACTCAAAATGATTTACCTTCTAAAGAAGTACAAAATCAATATGATACTCTTATGGTTGTTGTTATTATCAATAAGAGTATCATTCATAGGACCTTGATTGATAATGGATCTGGGCTTAATATTTGTATCATGGACATGCTCAAAGTGATTAAAGCCAATATTTTAAATATTCAACCTGACAATTCTCCTATACGTGGCTTTGATAACATTGATAAGACAAATTTGGGAATCATTACCTTACCTATCAAAGTATGTCCAATCATCCTGAATACTCCTTTTAATTTTATTCCTTGACCTCTTAATTATAACCTCCTTTTGGGTATACGTTGGTTGTATGAGATAGATTTTGTTCCATCCACCCTTTACCATAAAGTCAAGTTTATTCACAAAAATATGGTGTATACACTTCATGCGGATGATGCACCAAATCCTTGTTTGAATATTCAAACCCACAATATTCCTATTCCTAATAGTAATCCTTCTTCCTCTAATGATCTTCCTGGAAATGATTGGGGAACCTTCAATTTTAATCCTACCTTTATTGGAGAGTATAAAGTTTCTA
>MU225221.1:111598-129123 GCA_018584345.1 Thuja plicata | reverse complement strand
TCATTCCCTTCGTAATAAATTTGTCTCTGCTTCTACCCACTATGAATCTATCAAACCTACTAGTGATGACATACTGACTACTAAATTTACATTGACTCCTTCTGATATGGCTTCTCATTATGGTCCTAGTTATCATTTACTAGTTAAAAAAGTATTCCATGGTCAAAGATGTGGTAAGCATAAACAGGGAATTCAAATGCCCATACAAAATGGGGGGCATGAGAATTCTTATGGATTGGTATTTAATCCTCAAGAACACATCAATGTTACCAACATCTCAAATAAGACTTCAAACATCATGAACCTTTGAAGGAATTTGACCAAGAATTTCTTTTTCCTAAACTCCATGCTAAGATGATTACTAGACCTAAACGCAAAAATAAACGTAGTCCACACTTGAATAATCTTCCTTTTTGTCTATATCATAGATTTCATGATCACTCTACCAATGAATGTCAAGCTTTACATTATAAGATTAGGCACCTCATTGATAGTAAAGTTATTTATTTAACATGTGGAAATGAGTTGTATTTCACACCTGTTTTCTCTAAATAACATTTATGTTCCTATTATGGAGCTCCACATTATGCAAACAATGTTAGCCTAATCCTTGGGGTCTCGTTTTATTGCATAGTATTGTGAATAATATAATAGCTCCCCTTTCATCCTTGTTCCTACGCTTAGGGGGCAAGGATGCCATCTCCTTCTTTTCTATCTTTCTGGGATCCACTTTTCCCTTGGTTAAGCAGTATCTATCTATTATGTGATAACCAATCATACATGAAAATTTTGGTTTACATTGAGGATCTATGTCCTTGATCATAGCCTATTTCATTGTTTAACATTGGGTTTCCATGGTTGATAAATCTCTCACCTTGGAAAGTGAATAGTGTGCTATCCCTCATAGTGGTTACTTTTTCACTTCTTGCTTGATATGTCTTTCTATTCGTCCCTTCAATGGCCTCATAGGAGCTGTGACCTTCTTGGCTTGGACTAGGTGTTGCATATGGATATTGTATTATTGTTGAAGAAAGATTTATCCTTGTAATTTTCTTTCCTTAACATGTCAAAATAGTATGTATTTTTTCCATCTTAAGGAGGGGGGCATATATACAGCCTCCCTCATTCTATACTATGCATTTTTGTTCTAACCTTTTGTTTTACAACATGCTAAATAATCTGATGGTAACACACATAAGTTGCTAAATCATAAAGAGATACACATCCAACTACAATTCAATATGCTAAATCCTTGGAAGGTAACACACATAAGTTGCTAAATCCTGAAAAGATACACATTTTACAAATGTATTCCATGGTGATATGAGGATATGAATCCATTGGTACTTCGTAAAAGCCATTAGAAGGCGCACTAAATACATGCAAAAAGCCACCAGAAGGCATACAACTTTATGGGTTGACTATCAAGTGCTTGCTTGATGGGCCATCCTATCCTTTTTGTAGTTCATAGTGAGATACACACATCTTACTAGGTGAGCTAACCACTCCTCTCTCTCTCTCTCTCTCTCTCTCTCTCTTTGACTGGTGATGTCTCTCTTATTATGATCTTAGGGTTGATAAATAATTAAGTTCCCAGGGCCTTGAGGATTCCTTTGTCCCTTTTGATTTAAATAATATTGTCTTTGCTTCATGGTCTCCTTTACCAAGAGTTTGCATCGAGTCCATACTCTTGCTAAAGTGGGGGCAAAATGTATGTTCAGAAAATGGAAGCACTTCCATTGTGGACCGGTTTAGCCTTCCGATAAAGTAGTTTGGTGTCATGTCAAGTACCTTGAATGGGTCTCTGACTTGGATCTGGATTTCTCCCCTGTTCTGCCCCATTTCCCACTTTTCACCAGCCTGTTTCTGACATCTCAAACTGCAAAACTAAGATTTTTGACCTCAGGGTCAAAATTGACCTTTCTGGGTCAAGTTCAACCTTGACAATGACCTAGGTCAGTAGAATTGACCTTGATTCTAACCCAAGGTCTAGATTTCAAGTTTCTGGGGTTTTTGGATGTCAGGCTTCAAAAGTTTTCATTTCCTGCTTCCGGGTCGGCTTTTTTGGGTTCCAAAATGATGACTCTTAAATTATATTTAATATAGATCCAGTTCTAGGAATACAGGTCTAATGGGAATTTAATTATCCTTTGTAGGCCTCTCTAGAAGATTTTTCCCTAGATTCATATATAAGGAATCCTTCTCCTCTCATTTTCTCTAACCATCAACTAAGACTTGAAAAGTGAAATCTAAGTGTAAAGGAAAAGCTACGAAGAAAGAGTTTAAGAAAGATAAATATCTATTGAAGCATTCATCTACTCTCAAGAATCCAAGCATTCAAGCACTTTAAAGCAATCAATTCATCAAAGAGATCCATTGGTAGCCATTGAAAGATTCAAGCTCTATGGAGCCCTCTTGTTGAAGGTTTCTTCATACACATTCATGCAATCCTCTTCCTATTCCAAGATCCATTCAAGATTGGTGTTGAAGATCCAAATAAAATTTATTTGAGACATCCTACATCCTAAATTCTATAGTCTACATTCATTTTGTGCATACATACTTGTGGATCCATAGATTCAAATATACCACAAGGGCTTCTACATAAGCAAGGTGAATTGTTCTATTTTCTTCGTTTATTTATGCAATTTCAATTATATTCTAAGGTTAATTCCAAAATTGGGGTTTTACAAGGGCAAACACCTCCCACCCAACAAACAAAACCATTTTTATCGAAAGGACAGGTTTAGAGTAGTGAATTGGAGTGCAGATCCGGATACCCTTTTCAACAAACTTTCGGGATCTAGAAACAAATTTTTTGTCAAAGATTTTGTGTCAGAATTAACATTTTGTTTTGGGTCAGAATAAATTTTTTTGGGTCAAAGGTGACATTCATTTCTAGGTCAAAATTGACATTTTGTTCAAGGTCAGAATCAAAAATTCTGGGTCAAAGGTGACATTCACTTTTGGGTCAAAACTAGAACTGAGCCAGATCAGAAAACAATTTCTGGGTTTTGTAGATCTCACAGTTTCAATTGAAGAACACATAAAAATTAATAGTTTATGAGACCATTTGACAGGGTTTTCAGCAAATTATTTTTTGGAGGTATGTATTTTATTCCATTATTCCTTGCTTTCATTTTCAGATTTACATTCCTTATCATAATAATTAAATGTAAGGTGGATAATATGTGCATAGGGAAAATTTTATGAGAAAATCTCCATTGTTCTAAACCATATCCATATTTTCCATATACAATAACATTGTACCCTAACATATGAAACCAACATCTTGAACCCTAACATGAAACTAAAACATAAATTTTAACATTTAAACCCTAACATGAAACCCTGACCATAATGATCCCTAACATGAAACCAACACATGAAACTGAAACATAACTCAACATAAACCTTAATGTGCTAACTTGAATTTATCTTTCAAACATACATGTATTCAAGTGTTTTCTTCTATCTATTTTATTTATCATGACCCTTTAGACCTATTAATACTAATTAGTACATCCAAGGACCCTTTAGACATAATAGGACCCTTCAGACCTAATAGGACCCCATAAGACCTAATAAGACCACTTACTTGACCTAATAGGACCTATTAATACCCCTTAGTACATCCAAGGACTCTTAAGACATAATAGGACCCCTATTGTGACATAAAACTCTTTAAGAACTCTTAGGATCTTTAAGACCTAGAATAAGACTACTTAAGACCTAATAGGACCCCTTAAGACCTAATAAGATTAGACTTATTCTAACAACATAAACTTTAGCAAATTAACCCTAACATGAAATTGAAACATAAATCAACATAAACCCTAACATTAATCCTATCATGAAACCTTAACCATATTGAACCCTAACATGAAACCCTAACCATATTGAAACCTAACATGAAACCCTACCCATATTGAACCCTAACATGAATCCTAAGAAAACCTTAGGAAAATGTTACAAAACATTAGGAAAATGAACTACAAGACATTAGAAAACATTAGTATTACAATGTTCATGTATTAAACATAACATTGTACCCTAACATGTGAAACCCTAATATGAAACCAACATATTGAACCCAAACATGAAACTGAAACATAAATTTTAACATTTAAACCTTAACATGAACCCTAACATGAAACCCTGGCCATATTGATCCCTAACATGAAACCAACAAATGAAACTGAAACATAAATAAACATAAACCTTAACGTGCAAAATTGAAGTTTTCTTTCGAAAATACATCTATTCAAGTATTTTATTTTATCTATTTTATCTATCATGACCCTTTAGACCTATTAATAGTTATTAGTACATGTCCAAGGACCCTTTAGACATAATATGACTCCTAAGACCTAATAGGACCCCTTAAGACCTAGTAAGACCACTTACTTGACCTAATTTGACCTATTAATACCCCTTAGTACATCCAAGGATCCTTAAGACCTAATAGGTCCGCTATTGTGAGATACAACTCTTTAAGTACTCTTAGTATCTTTAAGACCTAGAATAAGACCACTTAAGACCTAATATGACCCTTTAAGACCTAAGAAGACTAGACTTAAGACCTACTAGTACATCCAAGGACCCTTTAAACCTATTAATACCAATTATTAAATCCAAGGAGCCTTAAGACATAATAGGACCCCTTAAGACCTTTAATAGGACACCGTAAGACATAATTAGAGTATTAGGACATGTATTAATAGAAATTACTGACCTAGTATTTTAAACTTAACTATAATTTAATATATATTCATCTATATTCAAGTTCCCATTTTACACGCAATTATAACATGTGATAAAGCACTTAATTACTAACACTTAGCTTTCATTTATGTTACATCTAGATGACCACTCAGGATGTACCTACCCATGATGTACCAGCTCAGGATGCACCTCACACTCCTGATCTGGCCACTATTTTTCAGGCAACTCAGATAGAGATGGATCGACTTCGAGAGATCATCCATACATCTGACCCAGATGGAATATATAGAGATATTTGTGTCACTATAAATATTATTTGAGTAAAGAATGTACATAAAATATTTAAACACTTGAATAATTTAAAAATGCGTGCATATCTTTTCTCTCCCAAAATTTTCTATCTGGTACCGCTTGAGTCATTCCTGATGACGTGTCATTCTCATTTAGTGTGAAATGTTTCTTGCACCATTTAACAACATCATGTGAATTTTTTTATATGAACTCCCTTATAATTCATGTGATACTTTCGTATAGCACATTTGATGCAAGCTCCAACACCATCATGTTCACCTTTTCCATGTCCACTCTCAAAGAAACTCTAGACATGTGGCATGTTTACATTACGATGATATCTACATCATGAATAAATTGGTCTAGATGATTTGAATTGTGCAGCACATCCATCTGACCAAACATAATTTTTATCAATTTTTATACCTCTTTCTTTCAAATTTGCAAAAAAACATCTTGAAGTAGTGTTCTACATAATGAAGGTCATGCTCTCTATCATCACTTATATAAAAATGATATTCCTTCTTGATGACCTGTGCTTCAAATATGTTGTGAATACCATCCAAATATAATTGTGTGTGTCGATAACACACATGTACGATAATAGTAATTTTCTCTGAAAAATAGTATTACGATTGAAGTGCCTTTTGATGAACAAAGGAATAGTTTTCTATAAAATCAACAACTGATGCAATAGTTCCAAGTGAGAAATCATCTCTAAGTGTTTGGAATTGTTGTGCTTTCCACTTTGCAGAAAAATCATGATGAATGTAGGGTTGAATCAATTTTTTTAAATTTGTCCATAAATACGGCAACATTTATCTCCTCTTCAACATATTCTAACCTTTTGGATTCTTTCCCAAATTTTGTTTCAAATTATTTACATATTTGTAACTCTTACAATTTATCATCTTTGTTACATCAATGTTTTCATTTTTCAAAGGAAAAAAGAGTCAAATCAACACATGTTTGACATATTCCTTTTATGCAATTTATTTTTCCAGCTACATCATCTCTTTTGTCACATAAAATGGGTGAGATGAACTCACTTCATCTACTAGGAGGAGCATTTTAAAAACCACAAGTGTCTTCTACAAACTTTCAAAAAAATTGATAGTGGAGATCAAATTCAATATGCTAATGACAACAAGTTTCAAACACTTTGTTTTTCCTGATATAATATGACTTCAATCTTTCAAACAATGTTTTCTCAATCTTCATATTAGGATTTGAACTACAAATGACACATACATTTCATGTTGTGTTGTGTCCAACCAATGTTTTGTATGATATTCATATTGATTAGCTGAAATTCTATGTCTGATAACATCTCTACTGTTTGATGAAGGATGTGTATTACCATTCCAAAATAATGTGACCAAATTATTGATTCCTTCAACAAACCTATCAGAACGAGGAGCTCTACACATGATTGCCCATTTTCCTTCCAAGATGCTATTGTCCAAAAGAATTCTCCTATTAATATATCATGATATTGTTTTCCTACTAAAACCAATCTGAGATGAAACTAAAGATATTTGTCTTTTTCGGACCATAGTGTTACCTACAATGGATGTCAACATAACTTTTCTTGTAATGGTATTATATTTAGTTTGAGATCTCTTACCTACCTGGTTCAAAGATTTCTTAAGATTTTCAATCATATCAGTTTGCATGTCAACAACTTTTCTCTTCTTTGATGTTGTATCTATACCCAATAATTTTAATGCCCCTTCCAAATTTTTGTCTATAGGTACAAATGAAAGAAATTGGGCCTGTTCAAGTGTTTCTAAATTATCAAATTTAGCCAATATTTCTCTTTCTATCATTTTCATTAACCTCTTCTTAGAAATACTTAAGGGTTCAACATTAGCAAGTGACCTCAACTTCTCCACATCCATTGTAAGTAAATGATCTGAGTTTCTATAATTAACATTTCTCTTTATATTTTGAGCTAATTTATAAGTTCATCCATACCAGTAGGAGCACATGATCCTAAACTTTCTTCAAAAAAGTACTTCGATATGATATTTCTCCTCTCCAAAATTATTCATTCAAAAAAAATAGAAATAACAATCCTTCTCCAAAAAATGCCTTTGTAAAAATTGATCAATAATATAAAATGAGAATTCACATATTGCAATTTGGTAAAAAACTGAAAAGAAAAAATATTACTTTTATACCATTCTAAATTTTAATTAAAAAAAATTCAAAATGACTGACCTTGTTCGCGCAAAGTTTCCCAGGTAAAATTTTGGCAGGGTGATTCTCATCGGACATTTCACACAGGGATCTTTGTGTGAAGGGTCTTCACATGAATCCCCTTAGACCCCTTCGCATGAAGGCCCCCAAAATGAAAATTTGACTTCAGAAAAAAATGGCCTTTCAAGGCCTTGGACAAGGACAAAATCAAATGCTTTTCTGAAAAACTTGAATCCAAAAGATGAGATTCACAACAAGCTTTCTAATGAATATAATTTTAATACATATTGAGTTCATTATCACTTTCAAATATTACTTTAACTAAACATAGGTTGTTTGGTCATTCAACAACCTGCCTCTTCAAGGCTTTGGGAAAAATAGTAAATTACAAAAAAATATATGAAAAATATCTAGGAAAAGAGTATTTGTGTTATCTTTCTATGAATAAAAAAAATGAATTTCGATATATACAAATCAAGTTAGAGTGATCCAAATGACCTTATGTCTAAATTACAGTTACGCTCACTTTAGAACTTAATAAACTATAAAATATTGACCCAAAATGAATGAAACCAATTGCATCCTTCAGATATAAAAGTTAAAAATATAATCTCGAAAGAATTAAATTATGTATCATATTAAAATGGAAGCACTTCCATGTTAAGAGTGTTTAGCCCTCCTTAGGGGACGTTTTTGACCTCTACCATATCATCATCCTATTTCTGCATCATCTCATGCTTCTGTGCTGGTTCAGGATCCTGATTGAGCCTCTCCGGGCACCTCCTACCCAACTTGGCATATTTTCTAGGGATTCTAACCCCCTGGGTTAGGGTCAACCTTGACCCTGACCTTGGTCCCCCTTTCAAATCAGGAAACTTGTCGGCTGCCAGGGTTCATCAAAAATTTAGTTTTCCCGCTTCCGGGTCGGCTGTTTTGGGTTTCAAAGAATTGATTCCTAAATTATATTTAATATAGGTCCTCTCCTAGGGGTAAAGGCTTTAATGGGAATTTAATCCTCCTATGTAGGCCTCCTTAGAATATTGTGCCCTAATTTCATATAAAAGGGAGCATTTCTCTCATTTTATCTAAGCATTATGAATTATCAACTAGGTGATCAAGTGAAGTTTCAAGCATCCATTTCCAAGTTCTCAATGTGTTCAAGTATTCTTCTCAATCATTCAAGTTCTCCATTGAAGATCAAGGATTCAAGCTTTCAAGCCTTTGAAGGGATTTGGTTCAAGAATTCAAGATTCATCATTCAAACCCTAGATCTAGCCATCATGGTGGTGTGATCTTCCTTCAAGATCCTTTGTGCATCCTCAAGAATCTTTCATCATCTCTTCAAAGTGGATTTAAATCATACAATCATGGAGGTTTATGGTTTCTTTTGAGTTCATGCTTTCATACTTACATACTTGCATACATTCAAATTTCAATTACATATCTATTGAATATCATAGCTTCATTGTTAGATTCAATTCTACTACTTGTTAGCATTCTCTACTTTATTGATTTCAAGGTTAATTCCTAAATCGGGGTTTGACTAAGGAAAACCCCTCCCCCACAACAAACAATCTCCTTTTTCTTGTAGGTATAGGTATAGAACAATGTATTTGAACCTAGATCTGGATACCCTTTTCAGCAAACTTTTGAGATTCGCGAACAAAGTCACTTTCGGATCTATGCAAGTCAGGGTCGACATTATTGGGTTAGGTTTGACATTTGTGGGTCAAGGTCAACCTTTTTCATAAGATGACATCGGAATGGAAAATGATTTCAGGGTTTTGTTCGTCTCTACATTTTGGTTTGGTATCAACTATGATTTTTTCCAGAAACAGTCTACAGACCTCAGAAAATAGCATTCTTTGATCTGCAATATTTCAAGGTTAGTGCATTTGTCCTATCTTTTCAATTATTGTAATGTATCATTTCTATATGTATAATTAACAAAATTCAAGGTATCTCCTTTGTTATTCTCCTTTCCAAATAGTTGATTCATTTGTGCATTAACCCTTCTCTTGGGTTGATCAACTTGAATCTCCCATTTGTGCATTTGAAGGTAAAAAAGGAACATCTTATCTTCTCCTTAATCACAATTGCAATACTTAATCATTATAATTCAATTAAGGTTAAGAGATTCAATACAATCTAGGCAACTCAAAGAATAATAAACACATCTCTAATTCCATTCCCCTTTACTTTTTCGTAAGATAGAATATTCAATCTCTTTACATTTTAACACTTAACATCCATCAAAACTCTACACCATTTATTTTATCTTACACATTATTATAATATTTTTTAAAAAAAATTATGCTGATCCAAGTGACAGTCACTTCTTAAAAACATAATTTTTTCACACAAACCACTTTTAGAAGGAGAAGTAAAAATAAATTTTAATTTAAAAAAAATATATATATATATATTTAAAAACTAGAAAAAATTGCTAAAAGACCCTTGTTTACATCATCTTAAAATTCCTAATAGTTTTGTGGAAATAGGTGTTCAAAATTGAATTTTTTTCTCAGAATGTTGATCTCTGTGTCAAAGTTGGTCAAAAAGTGGGACACACTATTGTGGGACCACCCTGTTATTAGTTAAGGAAAATTCATATGAGTCAAATAATGAACCGGTGAAAAGGAGAAAGCTAAATATTTAACTAGTCAGTAATGTACACTGAGTAAGCTAGTGAAGTTGGTAAAGTACACAAAAGAGCTAAAGACACTACACCGAGAGTCTACAGTTACCAAAAAATGAGCAAATATGAAGTACACTGAGTTGATAGTTTCCGAGTAGTAAAGATCAGTTAATCAAGCAAAGATAAGTTACCCTACCGAGATACTTAATTGATTCTAAATGCGATAAGGACACATTTAATGAATTGCCACAATATTAATTGTGACTCTACAATTCACAAAGATCATTTTATTAGAAGATCAACAATCAAATTATTTGAAAGAGAAGATATGAAGAGAAGATTAAGTGGTTAATTAAAATTTTTTATTTATAAGAATAACACCAAGTATCGAGGTAAAAGTGATATAGTCACTGAGCAGAAAAATGAATCTAACAGTTAAAATAAATCACAACATACCTAACACATAATATTAAGAGGAATAAATCTTATATTTAATGGACAATTTATAGAGAAGAATAGAGTGATGATACAAAGAAGGCTAGTATTGTTAGTGAATGTAAAAGGAGTTATTTGAAGAACAAAGATCAGAGAAGAGAGCATTGTGAAGATATTTAGCTACAATAGAAAAGATCTGAGTAGTGTTGCAGTTTGAGTTTGAGGTAACACAAATTTCAGAGCACATAGAGTCTGATAAGCATTTGTTTTTGATACAATATAACAAACATTGTTAAGTTGTTGATACTATTGCATTGAGAGCTAGAAATCCCAATACTAGGTAGATCTTAACCAATCTTATATTTGTAAAACCTTTAACAAGGTACATTTGTAAGTGTAGATATTGTAAAATCCTCTAATCAGGTAGACCTAACAAGTGTTGTTATACTCTTAACCGGGAAAGCTACCAAAATGGATAAACATTGTAAGCTCTAACTGAACACCATTTTATACTGTGCAATTAGTGAAGGTTGTGGGTATCATCCCCACTGCAGTTTTTTCCTCTAACAAAGGATTTTGGCGTAAAATAACTCATGGAGTTATGAGTTCTTTTACTTGAATGTTTGGATAATATGTATTAGAAGATTTGCATTAATTTTATTTCAACTTATTGAATTCGGTAAACAACAACAATAGTATATGGTTATAGGAAGTTTCAATTATAAAAGTTTTTGTGGTACTAATTCATCCCTCCCCTCTCAGTCCCAAATTTCCATAGTCATTCCAACAATAAGTAGTTTACATGTAAACTAAGGGTCACATCAATTGACAAAAAGATTCTTGAATATAGTAGGTAGGACTATTAAACAAGTACATCATTTCAAAAAGATTACATCAAAGAAATTTCATGATTATGTAAATTAAATCATGATGAATAAAGTATATATCAACATTTTATATTGAACTAAATCTTTAACCTACCTGTTATACGTAATCTTTTAAAAGGAAACAAATATTTATGCTTCTTAAAAATTTCTTAGTTACATAAATTACAATATATTAATGAAAATCCCTGTCATATATTGATTAAACCAAACATCTAATTTATATTTTGTACAATATCTTTTATAATCCCTATCATATATTAATGAGTCTAAGCCCCTGCTAGACCAAGTTCGAAATCTAGTCCAACAAATCAAAGGACTGCACAAAGACATGAATGAATACATGTTAAAGATTCACAAGGAATCTATGGAGATGAAATTAATGGAGGACCTACTGCAAAATATTCCTATAGACAAGTAACTCTTTCTGAGTTATGTTCCAACATCGAACAACAATTGCAATCCATAATTTCATGTTTTTAGAAATTATGTATTCTTTCTAACTTTACCAAGGATATCGAGAAGGAGGCAAATACTGAAAAGAGCTGACTGGGAAGATTAAAAAGATAACTACTGAGCCTGAAGAATTCCAGACCTATTACTCAAAGATACAGCAACTCATGGGAGTTCAACTTTCATTGAGACATGAGGAAGATAAGCTAAGATTGGAGTTTCTTGAACTGCAAGCACTACTGATTCCCCATATGCAATCAATGTAGATACATTTGAAGAAAGGAAAATAACTAGCAAGTTTTCCAGAGGTGAACACCTTGGATACTATAGTTGACCTATTGACAAAAATCAATGAGTACATTGTTATATTACAGAATCTTTAAGACACTTGGAAGACTGTACTAGCTGGGATAAAACAAAGGTATAAGAACATTTTTGATACATAAGTTTTACTGTTGAGAATTTTTGTCAAAAAATGGGTATATATATAGATAGATAGATAGATAGATAGATAGATAGATAGATAGATAGAGAGTCACATATAGATTTCTAAAAAAAATGAAAATATACAAAATAAAAAAAATTATATATGTGAAATTAAAAAAAAAGTAGAAGAGCAATACATATTTTGTATAGAGAGTAACATCCGAGGGGGAGTTACTAATTTTGATGAATTTAAGGTTTTTGTCAAAAAATGTTCACCTAATGTCAAAGGGGAATATTTTTATCGCTATAGATATTTTGTTGTCAATAGTTAAGGCAAAGTCATATTAATCAAATAATCAATTGGCGAAAAGGAGAAAGCTAAATATTTAACTAGTTAGCAATTTACACTGAGTAAGCCAGTGAAGTCGATAAAGCACACAAAAGAGGTAAGGACACTACATCGAGGGTCTACAACTACCAAACACTGAGCACATATGAAGTACATTGAGTTGATAGTTACAAAGTACTAAAGATCAGTTAATAGAGAAAAGAGAAGTTACTCTACCGAGTTACTTAATGAATTGACACAACAGTAATTGTGATTCTACAATGTACGAATATCAGTTTGTTACAAGATCAACGATCAAATTAATTCAAAGAGAAGATCTGAAGAGTAGATTAATCAGTTAATTAAAGTTTCTTATTTACAAGAAAAACACCAAGTACCATGGTAAAAGTGATATAGTCACCGAGCGGAAAAATAGATCTAACGGTTAAAAAAAATACAACGTACCTAACACATAAGATCAAGATGCAATAAATATTCTATTTAATGGACAATTTACAAAACATAATAGAGTGATGATACAAAGAAGGCAGATATTGTTAGTGAAAGTAAAAGAAGTTACTTGAAGAACAAAGATTAGAGTAGAGTGCATTGAGCGGATATTTAGCTATAGAAGAGAAGATCTGAGTAGTGTTATTGTTTGAGATTGAGGTAACACAAACTTTAGATCACATAGATTCTGATCAACATTTGTTTTTGATACAATATAGCAGACATTTTTAAGTTGTTGATACTATTGTATTGAGAGCTAGAAATCCCAATACTGGGTAGATCTTAACTGATCTTATATTTTTAAAACCTTTAACAAGGTACATCTTTAAGTGTGGAGATTGTAAAATACTCTAACCAAGTAGATCTAACAAGTCTATGTATACTCTTAACCAGGTAAGCTATCAAAATGGCTAAACATTGTAAGCTCTAACTGAACACCATTTTATACTGTGCAGTTAGTGAAGGTTGTGGGTATCATCCCCACCACAGTTTTGTCCTCTAACCAAGGATTTATGTGTAAACAAAATCATGGAGTTATGAGTTCTTTTACTTTAATGTTTGGATGATATATTTTATAATTTTTACATTAGTTTTATTTCAAGCTATTGAATTCGGTAAACAATAGCAGTAGTATATGGTTATAGGCAATTTTAAAAAATATTGCATCAAAGAAATTTCATGATTATGTAAATTACATCATGATGAATAAAGTATATATCAACATTTTCTATTGAACTAAATATTTAATCTACCTGTTATATGTAATCTTTAAAATGGAAACAAAGATTTATGCTTCTTCAAAATTTCTTGATTACATAAATTATAATATATTAATGAAAATCCATATCATATATTGATTAAACCAAACATCTAATTTATATTTTTTACAATATGTTTTATAATCCCTATCATATATTGTTTGAACCAAATATCTAATTTAGATTTTGTATAATATATTATATTAGATGTTTATTATTTTCTAAAATTTGATAATTATCTAAATTAAATTAGAGAAAGCGTACCAATAGTTATTATAACTAACTTCACACACCCACATATCCTAAACAGTGTAATTGATTCGATGATTTTGTTTGTTATCTTTTATGTGTGTTAACTCCATATAGCTACTGTTATGACTTCTTAGTAGTAATGACATGGACAATATAAATCACACATACTAAGCATTGACCTTTAGGTTAAAAGTGTTAAACACTCAAAGTTGACTGAAATTCTTGAGGCTTAATATGTTGCTTAGTATGTGTGGTTTAAGGGGCACCGTAATGACACACACTGTGGAATCTTTTATGCATGCAAGGGTAAAAAAGTTCTCATTTCAAAGTGATATTTGATACCTAGCTAAAGATTCCCGAATAGTCATGCACTAAAGCCACCTCAAAAATTGCCAGTACTTATACAAAACTGTCCTAGTGGTCATTAAAAAATTGTCAATAATTATGTGCAAATGTCATGGTAGTCATTAAAATATTCTCACTATTGAAAGTACAACTGAATAAATTGATATTGATACTTGCCAAGGTTTTGCAGATGGTATTGCAAACAAAGTGGGCTTAACCTTGGAGAAAATTTTATTGTTATGCATGCTTCAGATGGAGTAGTATTGGGATGTGTGACTTCCCAGGAAGTCTTGATTCTTCACCTCTATGAGCATCACCTAGATGGAATGAGTGCTAAGTGTTCTGTTCATTCTCATGAAAGATGGGTTCTTGTGAGCTACTACTCATGAAAAATGAGTCAATGAGTTTGACTGAAATTACTATACAATTGAATCATGATAGCAATAACAATTTGATTTACCCTGAATAGTGTCTCTTACTTATCATGTAATATATTTATTAATAGAATTTTAATTATTATTTTTTCCCAAATTCAAAGAATTTGGACAAACACAAAAATAAGCCATTATTGACATATCAATGATAATGGGTGCTCTTCCCTACAATTAATAATATCTATTACATGCTTATTGTATAGAAGTGTGATTGCTTTTTACAGGTAAAGAAACATGAGATAAAGGAGAAGTTTAGTTCTAAACGTAAGTAGCTGACGTACTAACAATGGGTCCGCCAAACAATACGTTTCATGTTTTTGATTAGAAAAAGTAGCCAAGACAAGGGGGCTGACCCAAAAGGACATAGCAAGCACGAGAAGTGAATACAACCAGCAGACAACCAGTACAACATAGGGGTCAAAACACCCTCATCCAATACCCTTTTTCAGCAAAACAAACTAGAAAAAAAGACTAACAGACCCCAACTCCAACTTGGAGCTGGTAACCAGCCTATACTCCCTAATAGACCCTGGCATCACCTTGGAGCTAGTAACCAGTCTGTGCAAGTAATAGTCTAAGTACTTAATATTAAAGTAGAAAAGATAAGTAGAAGCAGTAATTACAACTAAACCAGTAGTAAGAGTAGATCCTAACAGACTCCAGCTTCACCTTGAAGCTGGTAACTAGTCTGTGAAAGTAAAAACCATAAAAGTAGAGATTACTTTTTGTATGCATGGAGTCGAGTCTAACCCCATCGTAAGAGTTCATCAGAATCATAGTAGAGCCCTTAATGGCTAGCCAATAAAAAATAGAGACAAAACAAAGCATGGAAAAAGAGGAGGTTATTTGGGGTTTTTACCCACATTTTCTAACAGCAACTTAAGCCAATCGTCTGCAAGGAATTGGAAAAGCCTCTCATTCTTGTGTGCTTCCTCCTGAGAAGACCCTTTCACCATTTGCAGGAGCTGGAGAGTGGTATCCACTGAGTTCATAACTTTCACCGTGAACCCAGCAACTTTGTTGAAGCTATCACTAAGGTTTTTAATTTCCTCCTTGACCATAGTCAGATCCTCTTTGGACACCGAGTCTAGGGAGGATGCATGAAGAGTTTTAACCTCCTTCTAGATATGGGAAATTTCATTCTCCATGGACCAAAGGCTCTTAGTCATCCTATCCTTAACCTGTAGGGATCCACTTTTGGAATTCACCTCACCCTTGGGCTCCTCCGCCTCCGCCTGAGGGTTCGTAGAAAGCAGGGAAGTGCTCTACGAGTCCACGATCTTATTTTTGGGAATCTTTCCCTTGGAAAGGTCCATGATAGGCATAGTGTAGATGGCTGAGACATGGGTAGAATCGAGGCTTTTTTTGTCCCCATCCAGATCTTGTGGGACTTTACCTTTTTATTTTTCCTTGATTTTTCTTTTTTTCCCTTTTTTATTGTTCCCAATGGTGCTTCTTTTTTTAGCCTCCTTCTCCAAATCTTCTATTTCATCCTCCTCTTCAATGTACCTTTTCCTAACAAGTTTCTACTTGAAACGGGTTTTGGCAATTCTGTGGGACCTCTGTATTTTCTCAGTATCTTCCTTGTCCTCCTCTGACTCAATGGTGATTTGGGTGCCACTCGTGGACCCAACATTAATTTTTTTATGTGGGGTTTTGGATGAAGACGAGGGGTTAGGGATGCCTGTCGCATCCATAGTGCCCTTAGGCATGGTATAACCCTGTAGAAACACAATTCTGGGGGGACAAAGGGCAAGGTGGAAATTATAGAGGCAGAGGACAAGCCCTTGGTGGAGGATACAGTAATTTTGCTTGGCTTTCAACTTTTGTCTAACATATGTTTCAAGAGAGTGCAGGAGACAATACTTTTCATGTTACTCAGACTTCATACACATCAAAATCAAAATCAAAATTAGTAGAATTCATCTAGAAAAATTTCCTTGAAATGTGACAAAATGGGTATTTGGAAACTACATGAAAGCCATATTAAGCTTGTCAAGTATCAATCCAGAAAAAAACATGCCTCCGCCTATCGTTAATGTGCTTCACACTATTTTTTTCTTGTAAGAAGCTTTGTTTGTTCCCAGACTACCAATTTTAACTGCATGGCAATGTTGTAGTCATTTGTTATTAAACGAAATAGTTTGCAACCTGTATGCGGCATAGTGCTGAACAGTACGTTAATGAGAAGAACTTCTACTTATGCTTCCTCGTCAATTCTCTCCCCACATTTTTTTCTTGGGCAGAAGGATCATATGCCTGTTCCTTTCTATAATGATTTTACTTCATGGCAACGTACTCCCACAATTTGAAGCCGCGTCCTATGGCTGTAGATTTGTTAACATATTTTAGCTCTTTGTAAAGGCAAATGATCGTCAAGTTAAAAAATATTTTTAATAATTTTTAAAGGTTTAACAGCTTTGATTAAGAATAGGAAACCTTATTTTCAACTTTGTAGAAGTTTGGATATTGGTGGTAAAAATCAAAATATTACAATTTAATTATCACACATCACACTATATCATCAAACTATATCATTATTAGTTTGACAAAAAAATATATTTGATCTATTTTTTATTAGTAGCAATTGTACCTTTGTGTAGCACATGAGATCATTCATAAGTCATTTAGCAAGTGATGTTATATGTGCAAAAAAGGTTTGAAGGAAGAAGTGATAGCTTCAAATAAAGTGTGCATTCATATACATTGAAACAAAACCTCTAAAGTAGGAAGATAGTAAGACTCAATTACCAATAAACTCATGTTATGTTTGTAATAATTAGAGAGGTAGAGGAGAGAGCAGGGGAAGATATAGATAGTGAAGAAGATAGGGATAGAGATGAA
>MU225221.1:64202-88661 GCA_018584345.1 Thuja plicata | reverse complement strand
TTGTTCAGTACTTTTCTGATACAAGCAATTAAGTAAGATTTTCCTGTTCCTGCAGTTCCCTGAACGATCATCTGTAGTGGTTTATTAGAGCAGACCTTGTTATGATTTTCAATTATTTGGAGTGTGAGTTTTTGCTCTGGTGATAGATCATGCTGAGAGCTTCTAGGTATTTTATCGCTACAACCGCACATTTTCTTCTCGTATATAAAATGTGGAGCGATTTCATGTAAATGTGGGGGGATTGTAATATGGTGCCATTTGTTGCTTATATCAAACTCACGCTTTCCAAGCATGTCAAGGTCATGTAGTGACGAGACACTTGTTGGGCCCATCTGTGAAAATAGATCCCACTCATTGGTTTCCATTGTTTCATTTGTACTATTATCCACTGCTTGTTGCTCTTCATTATCTTCTTCTTCTTCTTCAGAGCTATTTTCCTTATCAATGATGCAATTAATGTCCCAGACGTTATATGCCATTGCATGCATTTGTTTCAAATTTGTAATTATCATTTCCTTACTAAGCCCTATATCCTTTTCTATATTACAGAAATGTTTATATAATAACAGTTCACTCCAAAAAAATGTTTCAAACTGTTCTGAAGTGGGCTCTGGGATTGTGTAGAACTTTGGATGGACATTAACAATTGCCTTCACTGTTCGTTCCCTCCATTTGCATCCTTTACGATTTGCAGCATAGGAATAAGCCCTTGCAGATTCAAGAAGTGACACATTCTCTAATTCTGAAGGATGATCTATATAAGAATGTAGGTAGCTGGGTTGTATCTAGTTGGTTTCTGATGTTTTAATTATTCTATGAAGTACTTTTCGTCCAACATGATGAAAGGCCTACTACAAATCACAAGGGGCAACTTTTGTAGCATGTGGCATGTTTCTTGTGCTCCTATATCATGCTCTACAATAACTTCAGATAAGAATTTGTTATATGTCATGAGGGTCGGGTCATCTATTTTTTGCGACAAAGATATTCGTCTTAGCATGTCAGAACATGTCTCCGAGCGTTTCTCTTCTTTTGATGCGTACTTGGCAATATATTTGAGCACAAGCCCTCGAGAGACCACGGGTTCGCAATCAATGTTGGCTCTCCAGATTGAAAGCATCTCTGGATTATGGATATTTAGTTTGTCATCATTTCTTGCTGGTTGATATTGTATCTTCTCGAAACTATCACAGGACAATGTAGATTTTTCTTGTTCTTTCCACGGAGCTTTGTACCTGCATGTTAACTTGTTTCCTTTTTTGCGTAGACATGTTCACTCAGTACATTTGATATGTCTCTGGACCAACCATATAAACTACTCAAAATACCCTATCTGAAATGTAAAACAAAGCAAGCTAGATACAGCTAGATGAAGCCCAAATCTTTTAAACCCTCCGATACTACTGCTATCTAAACCAGCGAGACAAAAACAATGCCAGCCCGAAAAGGAGAAAACCCCAACAAACCAAAATTAGAAGAGCAGAGAATTACTTTTCTCCCACTTTATTCTTTCTTTTGGCTGAGGCCCTGCTACTGACTGAGTTAGCAACCATCACACTTGGTAAGATATCTATGAACTTAATAATTTCTCTCCGTATCATTCCCACTTCCCACTTGTACTATGGGCGCAATAAACCTTTATTTGATTACAAATAATCTACAAATTTATTCTTTCAAATTAAAACAGAGGCACTCCATTTACTCATTCGTAAATCTTAATTATTTTCAATTATACATTTCACTTAAATTAGTTTAATAAAAAAATGTGTTTTGTCTTACAAAATAGATATAAAATATATATTGACTAAGGAATAAGAAATTTCAATACTACAACTTAACACTACTTTTATCTCTCTTTCATTTCAACATTTCTGAAATAAAACTGCGATTTCTTTCCATTCTATTATTTAAATGCGGAAGATAAAAAGTCTATAAACAATCACAAGTACATGTCTATTCCATGCGGAGTTTTCTGAAGGAATAATGGATGTACCAAAGTATTGGACTATATACAAAGAAGAGAAAGGGACGGCAGGATTGGAAGCCATTTTTTTGAGTTAAACCAGTCCCATTAGCCTTAGCCCTAAAAATAACTAGTGCTGCCCTGCAAATGTTTGCATTCGTAGACAGAACAAAAGCCTTGCAAGCAAGTGACAAGCACAAGTATGGCTGCGGTTACAATAGTCAGAAGCTTCCACGAACTAAATATGTACTTGTTTATGTACTTCTTCACAACAATGCTCCATCTCTTGTTATAGTATTTAACTTCTGTCAATTTCACACATTAACCCAATTCGTTCCACAGGCTTGCTACTTTCGCGTCGTCTGCCAGGTGATTGTCTATGATCCCAGTCTTTCTCAGCCGCCGAACATCTTCATCTGTGTCGATGACGCCGTTCATGAAATCAGTGTAGCGAGTGAAGATTAATTTACTCGGCACCGCAGATGCTTCGAATGCCACCAGATTTCTGAGAACTACTTCTGTGTTGGAATCCATCCTCAATTTGGGAAGATAAAGAGTTGCAGCAGCCTGGTCAAAGCGAATAGTGTTGAGATCTCCCTCAGTTGGAAGGAATTTAAATCCTGCTGAGAATAAATCCGAGACCGATTTTACCTTTCTCGGTGTAAGACTGCCGGAATGTCTGAAAATCCCGACGGGCATCTCCCCGGGAGTAAGCCTATCGGCTTAATTAATTAAAAATTATTATATTTATTGTATTTCAATTTTTAATTAATTAATTTTATTTTTTAATTAATTAATAATTATAATAAATGGGTCAGTTTGGGTGTTGTGTAGATGTTGCATGCTTGAATTTTGCTATTTCCCACACTAAAAAAAGTGAAAAGAAATAACATACTCCGTCTTGCAGCCCTATTTTTTATTCTCTTTGTATCTATTTTTTTCATCACCATCTCAGATCAAGATCCCCGTAAATGGAGTTTCACGGAAGAAAATATTTATTTGTCCTTTTGCAGTGTGGCAATCTTATACGAAATCATTGCGCTAGCATCAATTAATTTATGTTTTTTTTATTGAATTGAAATGAAATGAGCTATGCAGATTCTCCATTGTATTAAATTAGACAATGTTCGAGGGTTTTGTGAGTTTCGACTTTGAGCATATATAGTCAGGAAACGTTTGAGGGTTTCGAGGTGGGAGGAAAGCAGAGTTGAGAGTTTCAAGAAAAGGATATCCTACTAACAAATGCATAGGGTATCATCCATAATACCAACATCAACTTTGATGGTGAGCACCGCCCGTGAAACTAAATCATTGCTTGTCTCATATTTTGCTTAAGTTGAAACATCCAAGAAAAAAATTTAATACCAAAAAATAAACACCATAAAACACTTGTGGTGAACCATAACCAAGGTAGATTCACTGAATGAAACTACTAAAAAGGGTTTGCTAGAACCAGATGGTACTAGGAAAAGTATAGTTGAAGTTGACTCCAATACTTTACTAGTTCAAAATGGGATGGTAGGACAAGAGACAAACATAATGAAATATGAGACCATTGAGAAGGTTTGATCATATACTATTACAAATTGCAACCTGATAGTAGTCAAACAATGAAAAGAGATAGGATAGACTAAAGGGGAAGGGTCAGAATGTTAGCACATGGACGCTTCCTAATCCCTTTTATGTTTCACGGGAACCTCCCAATGATTACACTGATGATGCTTTGGAACTCTAGTTTCAACACTCAAGCATGGGAAGCAAGTGACGTACAGGGGCCACACATGTTATGATACCGTCAAGTCAATATACCAAACTCGGGGGAGAAGTTCGTATATGTAAATTTGAAACAATACAAAGGAATCTTGGGACGTGGACACATTCAAAAAGTCAAGTATGCAAAGAAAGGTAAACTCACTATGATATTGCCAAAAACTGTGTAAAGCATCATATATTACTGACATTGACTATAATCCAAATATAAATGATATCGAGCATCATATAACCATAAACCAAATATAACTGATATCGAGCAACAAAAACATACACAAAGCACCTGCAACATCATAACACCATAATTTTTATTGTGGAAACCTGGTTAAGGTAAAACCTATAGTGGGATGGAACCCACAAGTAATTACTTATGTAGAAATAAGATATCGTATTTGAGGATTAGTACATGTGGGAAATGCACATTCAGTCAAGATTATAGCCTAGAGGTCATTACTCAAATACAAAACATATAATGAGGCTCACTACCATACACAAGATTTCATCTACAAAAGTGAATTGAATAACATCAATAATGATTGAACATTTCCATGTAAGTCCAAGGTAAATATTCTTATCTGGTATCCGAACCTATCATCACTTATCCATCATTCATACAGAGCATCACTATCATATTCAACCATCACATCATCTAAAATATCTCAAAAACTTGAGCTTATATATCCATCATCAAAGATAATAACTTTAACTATTGGGCTCATAAACAAAAATGAATATTGGGTGAAGTGTTAGATAGATATGGCCTCAAAATGTGTTCCCAACCTTGGAAAAAAATCATAGGTGTCATCACACATGTTGGCTATATCAACTCCAACTATCAAACTAATCGGATCATCGATCTGATAGGATCGTTGATCGATCCAATACCCAAATATCTATGTTCTTCACTATACTTTGTATACCCAATAATAAGAAAGTTATAACTCAATTAAATGATAATATAAGCTGTTGAGAACATAACTTGCTAAGTAGACAATACCTCTCTGAAGCTCCTCCTTGGTTCACACCTTAAATCGTTACCATACACTCCTATGTCGATCTATTTATTCCATACTTAGCCAAATCTATACTCTATCCTTCGATATCATCATGGTATAGCAATTCATCTCTAGAATCATGTATGGTCTCAATCAATGACAACATATAATCCATCATATTAGTGTCTTTTTCCAACAAGGGAGTAGACTCTATTCTCTAGAAATAAGGAGTCATACATAAAACATTAAGATGTAAAGGATATCACAAAAATTAATTGGAAACTAACAAGGGGAAATAAAGAGATTAGAGAACATGTTCAAAAATTACAATTTAACATGTAGAAGGGTGAATACGAGCTTCTTTTAGTAAAGTAGGAGATAGAGGAAATGAAAACAATAGGATGGAATGAGGTAAGTGAAAAAAAATAGATAGTGACCCGCAAATAAAGGAAATCCAATCTGCAATGGAAAACATGGAGATAAAATAAAAAGAGTTAAGAGAACAAATTTAAGAGGTCAAGTCATGGACTCAAGTAGTAAGAGGACTAGAAAACACAGCAAACAAGTTCATCAAGAAAGAAGTAAGACAATAGATAACAGAAGAACATGACATATATGATAAGGTAACGAATATCATCATTAAATGGATAAAAAATAACAGAGAAAAGGAAAACATAAAAGAAATATTAAGAGACTTCATTAAAGATTAGTTAGAATGGTATAGAGCAATCCAACAAGCACAAAGGATTGGAAAATGGATGAAATATCATAGGGTAAGGCATGTAAGAGTTACTTTGAAGAACATAGAGGAAAAAAATATGATTCTAATAAATGAGAGATTCCTCAAAGAAACACATATATATTTCGATGAAGATCTTACCATAATTCAGAAATAAGGAAGAAGAAAAGAATGGGTAAAAGTATAGGTAGCAAGGGATAATGGAAATTGGGCTTGGTTATAAAATAATAAGGCTTAAATCATTAATAGAATGACACATAGGAAATGAGGTCCCCCCAAGGGTGTTGGAGATATTCCTTTGTGAAAATAGTTGACTATATGTTTGTCATTGATGAGAACATATAGTATACAACAATGTTTTGTATGTAATCCTATGTATGGACATGTTGGAGCCTTGCACAGTTAATTTTATGTTGTAGACATATTCATTATGCTATGCACGTACACACAGATTCAGTTGTGTATTTAAAGTTGAGTTATGTTGATCTATTTTCCAGTTACAGTTTCAGAAGATTGTTTAATAAGAGCCGACAGTAATTTCATTTTTTCTTCAGTTGCGCCTATCTCTGGGATATGCGTGTTTGGATTTATGTTCAGTTGAGAGTTTAGAATTTCTGGTTAAGAGTGCTTAATGTGTTGCATCACGTGAGTGAATTTTGTGTTAATTTGGTGGAGCCAACTGTGTGAAGCGACGCGTCTACTCATCTTGAGTTGCGCAGTTCTAATTATGTTGCATGCTTAGTTTAGCTGACAAGGAAGTTTTTGAAGAGTTTCATACAGCCAACATAATCTTATCTTTGAAAGAAGATACTTATAGCAGTTCATTTTTGATCGCCAAAGGGTGAGAGAGGAGAAAGATATCGAAAAACAACAGAGCAGAATGTTTGATGTTTTGGGACAGTAAAGCCACATCAATCATCAGTTGAAGATCTATGTTAAGAAGCAGAGAGTGTATATAATTCACTAGAACTGATCAAGACAATAGGTCTACTTAAACAATTCAATTATCAGATATAGTGTATATCTATTTTGCAGAAGGTTATAGCCTTCATCATTTGAGCAGTGTGCTTTTAGACAGTGTGTCCTCACCCCTAACAAGATTATTTGTAAAAGACTCCTAACAGGGTCCAACCTTTGACCAGGTCTCTGTACTTATTGTATTGTAAAGATCAACTCCTAATAGGGTTGTAAGATCTTCAAACAGGGATCATTATCCACTAGTACAGTTCTTTGTGGGTGCTAATTCCCACCGGGGTTTTTACCTATTTAGGTTTCCCCGTAACCAAAATTGTATGTTATTATATGTGTTATCTTATTGTGTTTATGATTAATATTATTCTATACTTAATTGAATAAATAATTGAATCTTGTAGATAACTGATTCACACCCCCCCCTCTTATTTATCTCTTGGGACTATTCCTAACAGTTGGTATCAGAGCCAAGTGCCTTGGAGAGAAAGCTTAATAGCTTAAGGTAGATCAGATGGCGTACTTCAGAAAAGAGAGTCCTAAGTTTGATGGAGAGAATTATATTGACTCGAAGAACAAAATGACAACACACCTATAGTGCGTTGGTTTTGAGATCTATGAGGAAGCTAACCAAGCAATTGATGTTCCTAATTTGAAATATCTTGCAGAAGAAGAGTCTACTGTTAAACAAAAGGACGTATTCACCCAAAATGCAATTGCCAAAGAAGCCCTTATAAGTGCCTTATCTGACAGTGAATTTTCTAAGATTAAGAAAGCAGATAAAGCCTATTCAATATGGAAGTACCTAGAAAACATGTTTGAAGGAGACATCCAAGCGAAGAATTCACATAGAAAGACATGGAAGAAGATATACAACAATTTAGAGATGCTACATTAAGAAAACATCAGAGCTTACAATAAGAGGATTAATGAAGTAGTTTTAGGAATTAGAAGCAATGGTGGAAAAATTTTAGAGGAAGACATAATGGATAAATTAATGACTACACTGACAGAAGACTATGAGAGCAAGATAAACATCTTAGATAAGAATATGCAATTTTCAAAAGACTTCAAGAGAGAAACCTTGATCAACAAAATTTCAACATTTGAGATATCAAGATTGAAGGCAGAACCTAAAATTGAAACAACCTTCAAAGCCTCAGTCCATGGTAAGAAATCTTGGAGCACTTCTGGTAATTTTGATAAAGAAGAAGAGGATAAATAAATAGAAGAAATCATTTCTATGATCGCTAAGAAAGAAAGAAAAGGAAAAGGGAAATATTTAGGATAGTTACCATTCAAATGCTTTTAATGTAAAAGAGTTGGCCATTTTGCATCCAAGTGCCCTACAAGATTCAAGAATTTTATAACAGATTACAAGCCTAAATATACAAAGGAATGTTACTATGCTAAAGATGGAGTGATAGATGATGATTCAGAACAAGATTAAATTGGATTCATTACAATTGAAGATATTGAAAAAATGTTTGATGAAATGGACATTAAAGATGAAAAGAAAGCACAAGAATTGGCATTAGTTTCCCAAGAAGACATTACAATAGACTGGATCATTGACAATGGGTGTTCACATCACATGACAGGAGAAAAAGATAGATTTGTACATCTGGATAAGTACAAAGGTGACATGGTTAGATTTTGAGATAACACTCCTAAGCCTATCATAGGTAGAGGAGCTATCACTTTAGATGGAAAGAAAAAACTGATGATGTTCTGTATGTTGATGGTTTACATCATAACTTACTAAGTGTTGGACATTTGCTTGACAAAGAATATCAGTTGGAATTCAAAAAAAAAGTAAGTGCATCATTAATAACAAAGAAGAATATATGATTGCATCAGGTTCAAAGACTAAAGGTAATGTCTTTTAGCTTAACTCAGAAGTAAGTTGTTTTGTTGCAAAAGTGGATGACAGTTGGTTATGGCACAAAAGACTTTGTCACATCAATTTTGACAACATAGTAAAGATAAGCAATGTAAAGGCAGTAAGAGACCTTCCTAGTATTGAAAGACTAGTTGATACTATGTACAGGGAATGTGTGATGGGAAAGCATGTGAGGAACTCATTCAGAAGAAAATAGAACTCTGTAGAGAAAAAATTGGATCTAGTACATATAGACTTATGTAGACCTACTCAAACAATATTATACTATGGAGAAAGGTATTTTATTTTGTTTCTTGATAATTTTTCCAGAATGATGTGGGTTGCGTTCTTGAAAGATAAATCTGAAGATTTTGAGAAGCTCAAAATATTGAAAGATAAATTTGAAAATGAGTCTGGATTATAAATAAATTGTCTGAGATCTGCTAGAGGAGGAGAATTCACCTCTGACAAGTTTTATGAGTACTACGAAGAACATGGGATCAAAAGATAGCTAAGTGCACCTATAACCCCTTAGCAGAATGGAATTGCAGAAAGGAGAAACATGATCATAATGACACAGCACACACTATCATGATTGAAGGAAACATTGCACACACCTATTGGAGAGAAGAAATCAATACAACAGTCTATACTATCAAGAAAATTCATCTAAGGCCTGGCGCAGATAAGACACCTTATGAAATTTGGTTTGGTAATGTACCTACAGTAAAATACTTTAGAATCTTTGGAAGCAAGTGTTACAACAAGAGAGATGATGGTGTTGGTAAGTTTGATGCTAGAAGCGATGAAGGTATTTTCTTTGTTACTGTACTAAAATCAAATCTTACAGATGTTTTGATTTGAGATTGAAGAAAATCATTGAAAGTGCACATGTGAAGATTGATGAGAAGTTCATTATTCAAGAGAGATACTATGATTATGCACCTATGATTGAAGATGAACCTAGACCTATTAGTAAAGAAACAATTATTGAAGAAATGTTTGATTGTATTGATGTATCATACTATAACCCTGAACCAAGTGAAGAGGAATCATAGATTACAGATGAGAGTGTCACACCTAAAGTTCCAAAATACACATCTAGATATCATTCAAAAGTAGATATCATTGGAGATTAGAGAAATAAAGTTTTGACAAGATCTAAAGCAAAAGGTTTAACTGTTGATGAAGAGGTATGTTTACTTTCACAAATTGAACCTTAAGTGTTGAAGATTCTTGTAATGATTCAGATTAGCATAATGCAATGGAACAAGAATTAGATCAGATAATTAAGAATGACACATGGGAATTTTTCCCTAGACCTGATGACAAAAATGTGATTGGAACCAAGTGGATATTCAGAAACAAGATGAACGAAGATGGTACAATGGTAAGAAAAAAAAAAAGAATGGTTTGTAAAGGATATGCATAGAGAGAAGGAATTGACTACTCTGATACATTTACCCCTATGAGAAGAATGGAAGCTATTAAATTTTTTTTATCCTATGCAACATTCAAGAAATTTAAGGTATACCAGATGGATGTCAAGTAATCCTTTTTGAACAGTGACTTGAAGGAATAAGCCTACATAGAACAACCTGAAGGATTTAATTTATCAGACAAACCTAACATGGTATGTAGACTGAAGAAAACCCTCCATGGACTCAAGCAATCCCCTAGAGCATGGTATGAAAGAATGGATGGATACTTAACTAAGATTGGATTCAAGAAAGGAGCAGCATATTGTAACTTATCCATAAGAGAGACACCTGATGGATTATTACTTGTTGCTATTTTTACATTCATAATTCATGTTCAACAGTTGTGTGGCTTTCTTTGTGAATGGATTCTATCTGTGTCTAGTGGTAGTGACATGGTAGGAAGTGAGAATATTCATGCATGAGATGATACCATTCATCTTTATGTTTCAAATATCTCAATGAAGCATATGGTGAACTCTGGTTCATGATGGTGTGTATGCTAAGGTGCAAAGGGTGTATTAGTCTAATGGGATTTATGATGTATGTGTTTCTAGGTAGCCTTTGAGTGTTCTGAAGGTTCCAGTAAAGTTCTTCGTCAAGTGTGAGATTTTTGAGGTAGGATGTCTCAAACTTACTGGCCAAAACCCTCAAAAGATCAGTTTCGGCATAATCCTTTGAATGTATGGCCAATCGGTAGATACAAGCCATGGCATGTTGAAAAAATGGTTTCAATGTAATTCTAGGAAATGAAAGGGCATTTGCATAAGATTGGCATCAGAAATAGCTTCTCATCTCATTCCCAATAGTATAACTTATGTCGATGAAATCATGTCGGAGAGACTTCCCTTAATGAGATTACTTTGGTATAGCTTCTCCAAATAAGAAAGCTATCACTTGGTATCAGAATGGTCATTGCAGAAGTTTTTGACAGTGTAAGTTTTGCCGATGGAATCACTCAGTGAGAACATGAATCACAACTTATGAAGGAGGAGGTATTTCAAAATTTAGAGGATACGTTTGAGGTTTGCACCTGGTCAAAGAAATGAAGGGGTTGTATAGGTTGGCGACCTTGTGCATTTGGTATAAATTTTGTTGTGTATGGGCATACGATAGACTCCATTTGAAAATTACAAGAGAAATGTATTGTTGTCATTAGAGGTATGCCAAAGGACTGGTATGTGGAATGAGGTGTATTTTTTGACATGCTATGCGAAGTGATTGAGAAGCCAATCTTATACAAGACAGAGGATGAAAATAACTTTTGGCTAGATGCAATGCTAGGATTCCAATCCGTGTTTGTCAATTAGGGAAAAACCGTAGGAATGACAATATTTTTTCTTGTATAATTATTTAAAGGTAGTTATGGGATGCTAGTTGATTAGGGTTTTATATTTTTACAGTGGTTTGTTGTAAGGGGTTAGGGTTGTAAAGATGGTTTTGGCAGTTTATAGTCATGCTATACTATGTACTCTTTTATTCCAATATCAATAAAAATCTATCTTATCGAGATAAAATAAGGACTTACCTAGGCTACTCATGTAAAAGAAAAGCATACAAATGTCTGGCTCTTACGAATCATAAAGTCATAGAAAGTGTACATGTCAAGATTGATGAGTGTGCAAAAAGATGTGAAGAGAAGGGAAGTAAAGAGCCTAAACACTACATGAAATTTGTGTATCATGAACTTGATACTATGCCTATGAATCGAGAAATGGTGATTGGACAACAAAACTGTCAACCACTGAATATACTAAAACAAACTGTACCAACTAAGTTGCAAACTGTGCAACCCAAGCTGCTGGTAGAAGAGACCGAGTCATAGACAGAGGGAACCAAGTCTCAGACAGAGGGATCCAAGTCACAAACAGAGGAACCTGAGTCATAGATAGTGGAACCTGAGTTTCAGATAGAAGAATAGGAAAGAATGTTTCAGAATGATAGACCTAGTGAATTAAGTCCAGAATCAAGACTGAAGGATCCAGTAATTTCCAAGTATGTTAGAAGGAATCATGCACCTGATAAAATAATTGGAGGTTAGACAGAAGGTGTAATGAAAAGGAAAAAAATCAAAGGTACATGTTTACTAAGTGAATTTGAACCTAGAACTGTTAAAGATGCATTGAATGATGAAATTTGGATAGAGGCAATGAATGAAGAAATTGAGTAGATTGAGAAGAACAAAACTTGGACTCTTGTGCCTAGGCCAAAGGATGAGAATGTGATTGGAACCAAGTGGGTTTTTATAAATAAGATGAATGAAAATGGTAAAGTTTCTAAAACCAAGGCTAGACTAGTTTGTAAAGGATATGCTCAGGAAGAGGGTATTGATTATGGAGAAACTTTTTCTCATGTTGCAAGACTTGAAGGAGTCAGAATTCTTCTAGCATATGCTGCACATAAAGGATACAAAGCATATCAAATGGATATGAAATCTGCATTTCTGAATGGAGTCTTAGAAGAAGAAGTCTACATTGAGCAACCTGAAGGATTTTTTGATCCTAGTAGAAGGAATATAGTTTGCAAGCTACACAAAACATTGTATGGACTGAAGCAAGAGCCTAGAGCCTAGTATGAAAGACTACACGATTACCTATTAAATATTGGATTTCAGAGAACTAATGATAATAGTAGCTTGTACATCAAAGAATGAACACATAACAAAATATTATTAGCAAAGATATGTGTTGATGACATATTATTCACTGGATATGATGACTTATGCAAATAATTCTCTGTAGCTATGAGTAAAGAGTTTGAGATATCTATGTTTGGTAAGAACAAATTCTTTGTTGGATTACAAGTTCATCAAATGAAGGATGGTATCTACATTACTTAATCAAAACATATCAAGGAGATACTCAAGAAATTTTGAATGGAAGATTCCAAACCCATTGGAACACTCATGTGTACTGGACAAAATTTGTCTAAGGATGATGATTCAAAGGAGGTAGATCAGATCAACTATAGATCCATGATTGGAAAATTGCAATATGTTGTTCACACCAGACCTGATATTGCATTAGCAGTTGGTATTGTTACAAGATTCTCAGCTAATCCTAGAGACAATCACCTAATGGAAATAAAAACAATTTTGAGATATCTGAAGGGTACTGAAGACTATGGTTTATGGTATAAGAAAGGTGGGAACTTTGATTTGAATACATTCACTGATGTTGATTGGGCTGGAAGTGTTGATGAAAGGAAAAGTCCCAGTGGTGGAGCTTTCTTTCTTGGAAAGAGGTTAGTGTCTTGGACTAGCAAGAAATAGAATTGTATCTCTCAGTCTATAGTAGAGGCAGAATATGTTGTTGCAGCAGTGAACTATTCAAACATCATATGGTTCAAGCAGTTGTTGTCAGGAATGAAGGAAGAAGTAAAAGAACTAGTTATTATCTACAGTGACCACCAATGCCATTAACATTTTAAATAATCTTGTGATGCACACCAAAACCAAGCATATAGCAATAAAGTATCATTTCTTGAGGTAATTGGTACATAATAAAGAAGTAAGGTTGAAATATGTGAGTACTAAAGAACAAGTTGCAGACATATTCACCAAACCTTTACCTAAGGATGCATTTTTGTATCTTAGAGGAAAGCTAGGGGTGCTTCCCCTAACTGAAGCTCACTAATATACAATTTAGTGATGCATCAACCCGAGCCATAGTGAAAATCTATCAGTTGATCCAGGTACATCAGAGTCCATTGTAGATGAATTAGTACATTCAGGGACATTACAACTTCAAAGAGAAATAGTATTTACTATTGGTATTGATATTTAGTATTTGTGGAGATGGAGTCTTTGGCATCTATTGTCAAAGAGGAATAGTTTGATATAATACAATATGAATTACTTAAGGGAGATTTTTTGATGTCAGAGGGAGAAATCTTATCAAGAGATAGATTTTGATGAAAGTGGGAGTTTTTGAATGAGAATCAGAATGAAGCTAAAGACATTAAAGAAAGTTTTCTATTGCTCTACCATTATTTGTATTATGACATGTTGTGTTGCCATCAATGCCAAAGAGGGAGATTGGTGAAGACAATTATTCAATTGTGTATTGCCATTGATCTTACACATGTATATACACTTATGTATTGATGTTACACAAATGTCTACATCCAGACCAAGCACAATTGGTGAATGGAAAGATTTTTTAGTGTTGGTCGAGATTAGTCAGGTATCAAAGATGTTCAGTGTTGACCGAGTCACTCGGGCATTTCAATCATGGTCGGGCATTAAAGAAACTCAGTGTTAACTAAGCTGAATATTCAGTGTTAGCCGACTAACAATGGTTTACATTCTATAATTAATTGGTTATACGAGGCCGCCTGAATTGTGATTTATTACTTATTTAGAATTATATTCAAGATGACTTGAAAGGACTTATCATATATATGAAATGTCAAGTTTGGATTGAATGGGAGTAAGAGTGTGTAAAAAGTTGAAGACAAGAAGAAGTGTGGAATTTTTTCATATGAAGAGTGAAGGCAAAATCAGATGGGATTTTGATTGAGTACAAAAACACTCAGAGCTGCAATATAATATTTGATCAGCGGAGAAAGCCTCGAATGTGTTGATGTTGGATATAGGTGCCCATGCATTGTTGGTCAATGAGCCAAGTTTTGAGTGATCCAGAGATCTTAGAAGGGCCTCCTTCTGAGATGGGAAACCTTGCACTAATTCAAACATAGATATGTTCGCTTTGGTTTTCTTCAATTCATCAACTGCGCTCTATTTGTCACTTGACCATGTCGCGCCCTTGTAGCTGGCATACGTACTTGTTGTAGGAGGTGTAGGACCATTTGGGCCTTTAGGAGGCATAGGATTGTTACCAGCCCTAGGATTTGGTGGGGTTGGTTGTTTGCCTAGGGGAATACCATCTATGAGAGGCTCTCTTCTACTCCAAAGGTTGTATGAGTTTCTCTGATCATTTTGAAAAGCATGGACCTCAGAATATTCAGCTTCATTATCTTTCTAGAAGTTAAACACGAACTCATCTTCTCCTGCAAAAGAATTTGAACCTTCCTCTTGTCTAGACTCAGAGGAATCAAACACCATATCATCAAATTGTGCTCGGGGCTCTTCTGAGTTCTGGATGTAATGATCACGGGAGTTGTTCCCTGACCCATTATTACCTTGGTGTGAATTTGGAGCCCTGACAAAACTAGCCTCTGAAGCCTCGTAAGCATTGGCATTATCTACTGGGATGCTACCATTATTGGGTCTAGTGTTCCATGGCCTATTTGGCCTTTTTTGTCCAAACATTTTCTCCTACATGTTGTTGTTGTTGTACGTGTTGAAACTCCGATTGGGGTTTTGAGGATATGTATTAGACCAGCTGGTGCTTGTTGATATCCACCTTGATTCTGAGATGGATTTAACTTCATCTAGGTGAGCTCGTTGGTGAGTTGGGACAATGTTTTCTTCACGACATCTAGTTCAGAGGCCATGAGAGTATCAGGCTCTATTTGGGGCACAACTCTCTGTTCCACAAATGCTGCCTTGTGAGCCTCATAACCTAGATAAGTAATAGATGGGGTGTGACTGCAAATGGTTGTGCTGGAGTGGGGTTCAACATAGGCATGTGAGTGGTTAAGCTTGATTGTTTGTTGCAAAAGGATGTGGGAAAACAAGGTTATTCATGATAGGTACCACTGCATAACTCCCTTCTTGTGGGTCCATCTGTTGGGTGAACACGATGGCCTCATTGTACACCTTTTCCATCGTGTCTCTATCCGCCAAGGGAAGCCTCGTTAGAAAGATTGAGGTAAAAGGATCCAATTATTTTAAGTAAACTTGAATGATAGCCTCTTCTGGTATGGTGTAAGGAGCTTCCAACTTCTGATGCATCTTGTAAAAATGATGGTTGAACATAGCGATAGGCTCTTTAGGATCTTTCATCATGGTAATGAACTGGTGATGTATAGTGGCCGGATCCACATATAGTTTGAATTGATTAAGGAACTTGGTCTTGAACTTGTTCCATGCAGAAATATATCCTCATGGTAAATTCAAGTACCAATTGTAAGAAAATTCTTCCAAACTATATGGGAATAGATGGAAAACAACATCTTGGTGGGCGATCTATTTATGGTAGCAAATTTCTTTGAAGGCATGGATGTGTTCTTCTGCTGTCCTTGATTCACCATATATAAACTGGGTGAAAAACTTCTCTGTATTTTTGGGTAACACATGGAGCTGCCCAACAAAATTTAGGGGTGAGCTGGTTGTGTTTGCAAAAAAGGCCATCGGACGAGGTTGCTACGAATTTTGATTTTGCAAGTTTTGATTTTTCTTTATGGCTGCGATGATAGTTGGGGCAGCGGTACTTAATTGCTGTTCAAAATAATTTTGAGACTTGATAAGATGGGAAGAGGATTTTTCTTTTTCTTTCCTTTATCGCTATGATATTTATGATGATGGGTGAGTTCAAGGAACTCGCCTCTCTTTGGAGATGATCTAAGCACTCACTTGAATCTCTCTAGAGAGAAAGATCCAATATTATCCAACTTTTGAGTCTTGAGGCCCTCCTAGCGCCACTTCGATTGAGCATTATTTTGACACAAGCTAACTTGCTAGGATTTCGAGATTCGATTTCCTCTCTTGAAAGAATAACGGGGTTATTCCCAATGTTCTCCGGGGTCGGTTCACAACCTGCTTGGTTACTCAGTTGAAGATAAATGTGATTGTTCATAAGGAGGCCTTTGCTGGTATGTTCAGGAAATCAAACTACAAAACACTTTAGTTCTCTTTTGATATTTTCCATTTTAACATATATGGGTGCTGTAAATAAAATGCAATTTTTTGTTTTCAAAATGTGGATTTTCAGAATTTAAAGACAGAATAGAGTAATGAGAAGTGAAACAAATTACTAAAAGTGAAATCCTATAGACATGAACCATTGTAAAGCCCTTCCTTTCGAATTGAATGATGAGAGAGATTTGGATTAAACCCACGAGGCATAAATCAGACCAAGTCACAATTCACTACCTCAGATATGCAAGCATTTGGAGAGAAGACGTATTCACTCATGCAAGATATTGAAAATGGATCAAATCGTGAAGCCACCAAGATGTGCACACCCACAAGACAGATTTATTGTTAATCCCAAAGATGACCTCTTCCATGCATTTCTTACGGCAAGATAAAGAAAACAACAGAAAACTCTAACTAAAAGAAACATGAATTCGAAGCACAATAACAAGAGGCTCCCTGAAAATAATGAGTAATGCAAGCATACATTCAATAATTTTGCATAGGTATCAATAATTAACACACCACAAATGAAGCACCAAATGTATATCTTTATTGCATTAATATTTTGACCCTTTACATTGATTTTGTGATTACAATATATAGAATTTGATCCATAACTCTGAATTTTGAATTTAGGGCATCAAAGAGAAAAAAATAATTTAAACTAAAACTTTACTGGAAGGGAAACTATTCTTAACTGACACTAGATAACTTTCATGGATCTATGAACCCATTTACAATTAGTTTTCCCATGCAAGGAGGGTCAAACTCGCCAAGAAGAAAGAGAAAAGAAGAAGGGTTTTCTTCAGCAAACTCATAGACTTCTTCTTGTTTTTGGAAGTCTTTCTTGGAATCTTCATCTGGAAGCTCATCTGATGGTGGAGACTGATAGGGAACCCTTAGTTCTTTGAAAATGAACTCAAGCTAACCATCAATTAGATCTGGAGTTCAACTGGTGTGGAAAAATGTGATCTCTTTGGAAACACCCAGTATTTCAGACCCTGAACTCAACTCCAAAACTTTTCTAGTGTCAAAATCTTTTAAGTGTTTATTATTGAAACCTTGGTCTGAAGTTTGGACTTGTTAGAGGCTAAAAAGGCCAAAATACCTAGAATGCCAAAATGGCGAAAAACTCAGAGAGCTGAAAGGCCGACAACTATATAGGGCCGAAAGGCCGAAAACTCTGTAGGGCCAAAAGGATAAAAACTCTATAGGGCGAAAGGCTGGGTCATTGACGGGGCTGAAAGGCCAAAAATTTTGAAACCATCCTTAGAAAATCTTCAAAACTATTCTGTGACCCAAAGGGTCAATTTGGGAATACTTCAGGGTGTGCAGCCCAGAGCCTTTGTATGATCTCTTGGAATTCTTCATAGTTTATCTACTTCCTTTTAGCCCTGTTAACTTTTCGTTCTTTCTTTTTCTTGAAGGTTGTTATCTCAGAAGAGAAGAATTGAATCTCTTCTACGTGATTGGTCATCTTCATCATCTCTTCCTTTGAATAAAAAAATTGTTGCAGGGCCTCCTTGGTCCCTGTAACTACTACGATGTCCTTGAATTGTTGGACCACTTCTTTGGATGGCCGTAAGACATGTTTATCTTCATCTCGATATAGATCATGGCCAATCCCTATATAGAAGATATCTATTTATTCCACCCATTCCAGGACCTCTTTCTATTTATCCAATATGGAAGAATGACATTTCTCATAAATGTTAACTATCTTGGTTATGCGCTTGATCCAAGCCTCAAATTTTTCTAGCTCTTCACCTTCATATATCTTTACCAAGATTTGTAAGCGATGTTTTCTAATAATCTGTATATCCTAGAGAGTGTCTCTCCATTTGCTTATCTCTTATTCTAGGCCACCTTCCTCTGTCATCAAATCTATCAGATTTGTAGCCTCCACTAGAATAACCCTATAAGGTCTGAATATTTTCTTGATGGCCTCTTCCCTGCATTGCTCAAAATCCACCTTCCAATCCATACTTTCTTTGATGAAGGAGGGGATTAGACCTGTTGGTAAGTCTGGGGCATTTCTTTTATCCAATACTTCCTATAGTGAGGCCTCCGAGCAGTTGGGGTCGATGGGACCAACAATTTTGTGGATGAACCTCTTCAAGGTTTCATTCTTTTTAGTCAAATATTTTATGGTCTCTTCATCTTTACACATGAAACCTAGAGCATGTTTGAGCACTAAGGCTGCTAGTGTCTTTCTCCCCTCCTTGGTAGGTTCCCTCAAATATACCTCCTTAAATGTGTAGTCTTCTGAAGTAGTTTGGGCTTGAGAGGTGCTGGTGGATGGGATTGCAACCTGTGCCTTCCAGTGTCCCCTAGTATCTTGGGTGGCATATGACATTGTCTGCACTGGTAATATGACCATTGTCTACTGAAATTCCTACCCTAAGGATGCTATGTCTGCATTTTCCTTTTCATCATCATATTTTTAAGTTCTCCTCCTTAATTGGGTTTCTCTAGTAAACCATGTAGGCTTACTAGAGGCGGTGACTGGCTCATATGGGGTAACTTACAAGATGGGATCCAAATTTTGTGACCCTGGAGTCATCTCTTGATCTAGTCCTTTCCCCTTTTCCTATCTTTTCCTCTCTTCATTCCCCTCTTCATTGTGTTCTTCCCCTTTCTCCCTTTCATCCTCTGCCTTGCCCTTTTCTTCTCCTGCCTCATCTTGTTTTTCTCAGCCTCTATTTTCATCACCCAAGGAGCTAGCTAACACTTCTGTATTGAGACCGGTCATGACCTTTGGTGTGGTTTCAAAAGGTGACATAGACTCTGGGTTTATGGACCCTCCAAGAGTTGGGATGTGGCAGATAAAAGGGCTCAATGATGGTGGATTAGGTGTTGGTAGATTTATAATTAGAGGTAGAAGAGTAGTTGGTGGAGTTTGGAGAAACAGTGGGGGAGCTAGAATAGAAGGTGGGGTAGTAGTTGGTGGAGCAGGAATGTGAGGGGGCATTTTGACAGGAATGGCTTCTGTTGAGGGCTCTTTTATAGACACCTCTTGGGCAAGTGCTGACTCCACATTCCTGAGTCTATGATCTATTTTGGAGCTCTTTCCCATAATAGGTATATTGGGGTTTGGGTTAGTGATTTGAGTGGGAGGTGGAGTTAAGGTTACCTTTAGTTGGAAGAGAGAAGGACCACCTGCCTCATATCCAGTTTCATACCCTGGTGTATCTTGGCCCTGGTCTGAGAAACCTTCTAGACCTTCAAAGTCTGATGTTTGGAACTCATCCGATCTAAGAACATCTAAGGTGTTATCTTTCTCTTTAGGATCTTCTTGCTGCTTCTGACTAGTCTCCTTTTATCTCCTTTTGTGAGATCTTGTTCTTTTGACTAGAGGGACATCTTACTCTTCTTCTTCTTCTTGCAAGTCTTCTTGCACGGTCTCTAATTGCGGGGATAGAGAAGCTTTCTTTCTCTTGTATATCTTCTTGCTCTTTCTCATGGAGGGAAAAGATTGTCCCGAAGTGGAGGGTCCTTCATCTGATGCAACTTGTACTAGGACCATGGGGGAATCTATCTATCTAGACATTCTTTTCTTGGGAGCCTTGGGCCTTGGGTTTGACCCGTATTCCACCGCACATTCATGGCCATCCACCATGCTTGGCTTCTGCGGTGGTGCTTTCTTCTATTTTGGCATTGTATTTTTCTCCCCGCGTTGTCTATCCACTTGTTTGGGTGGATCCATCAACATCTTCATAGGTATTGGGCTCATCTTGTAGGGCCTCTTGATCCACTCTTCTATTGTTCTCATCACATGCCTTGCCTAGAAATCAATGTCATCATTTTTCTTCTTTGTCAACCTCTGCGTTCATGATGGGCCTGTCATATATCTTATCATTGGTGTAAATTGCCTCCAATACCTCATCTGAATCATACCCCCAAAATTTAGGGGGAATAAGGGTCTTTATGACTTCCTTTGCTAGGGTAAGGGTCATCCTATAGTAACCCTAGATCCTGACCTCATGGTCATCCACACAATTCATCTAGTGATCCTCCACACGTGGTTCATGAATGTAGAATTTGCCAATAATGTGGTTGTAAGTGCCTATAGGATCAAAGCGAGGCCGCATTAGTTTGTAAAGCTGCAAGGGGTAGTCATCCCATGCAAAGGCCAGAGATTTGTAGACATTCATATATTGTAGGGTATATGGTCCCAATGAAATGAGAAAATCTCAACAGTGCTTCTTCTTTTGCTTTATGTTCTCATACACATCGGTGAGTTGTCAGGCAATCTCCAAAATGATTATCCAGCCATATGGATATCTGGGTAGTTTCTTTGGCTATACCATTGATCCTGTTATCCAAATATAGGTGAAGTTCCTGAACTGAATGTAATATGCCCCATATGGCCCTTATCTTAGCGACCACTTCCTCTGACATCATTTTTGCAAAGTCACCTTCGATGGATCTAATGATTGTGAAGGTGAAAGCGTCATTGACTATCTTGTAGTTTGGGCTATGCTATGACATTTTTTCCCTCTTTTATAGTTGAGGGTATACAATGTAAGGCCATGTGTTGGGATCATTTAGGTTTCCCCTCTTGGTGAGTCCAGGGTAATTAATAAGGCCAAATTATTTCCTTTATTTTGTATAATTTTAAATAATCTGTTCTAGTTTCTGACAAAACATTTGAGAACCTAGCCAGTTAAAACTTGTGATAAAGTCCAAATAGAACTGATAAACCATGGGTAGATGTTTGTGACATATTTTGCTAATATTATACATATAGTGCAGTATTTCATATAACCATCAGAATATATGTTCTAATATCTAGATTTAATTTGATTAATCTTTTTGCATGAATATTTCTGCATCACAACTAACTTGACAGGAGAGAAAGCGGTTGGAGAGTGGTCGACAGCATTCAAGGAAGACTGTTGAGGACCAGCTATGGCGGAGTGATCATCACAGCACCAGGAAACATGGCTTCTACAATGGAGGAGCCATTATTCTAGGATGTGGGGATGTAGTGTTGTTATATTCCCTTTGCACTTTATTATGTTGAACTGGTCACCCAAGCTTTATTACCCACACCGTAGACTATTGCATTTCCATCTTCTTCTCTGGCATGTTTTCAGCAAGATAGTTTCTTTTCTATTTTGTAATAAGTGTTCGATCCTCTATATATAGGGATTGGACTGATAGTTTGAAGTTAGATAATAAATTTAGAGAAAGAAGTTTTTGGAAGAAAACTGTTGTATCTTACAACAATCTATTTCAAGTTTCATGTATTGTTTCTATGTAATGAGTTTTTGAAATACAATGAAGTAATTTTTGGTTTACGTTCTGTGTTAATAGATTAGCAGAAACCAACCAAGGAGGCCCACTTGGGAGGTGGAATAGGTTAGAATAGAATAGATTTCCTTCCAACATTTCCAGTATTTTAGATAGAAGTTACAATTTCTTCCTGTAGCATCATACCTTGTGAATGTTCCTGCAGCATCTGCAAGAATAGTTATAATGGATGTTCTAAGCTGAAAGTATAGGTTTAAGTAGAGTTTGCAATTTCTAGCATTCATTTTAGTAAGGAGATAAATGTATTCTTTTCCTACAGCACCAGTGTAGGTTTCTTTTATGCATTTTTACCTTCCTGCAGCATAAGCAGAATGACTCCTTAAGGAACCTAGTGCACATATCATGCCCACCATTTCAAGTATACATCCTTGGGTTGACAAGTTAAATGCACCTCATAAGGAGAGAAGTAGTCCTTAGATTGAATAAACCATTCCTAAGAAAGGCCTTGAGCATGATTATTCCACACCTATTGTGAGGTGGTTCATTTTTGGCGCCGCTGTCGGGGATGGTGTCAAGCTAGGAACATTTTTGAGTCATTTTTTTTCATTCCTAGATTAGTTTTTAGATTTGTATCCCTAAAAATTGCTTCACAAGCATGAAGAATTCAATTGCATGCATTGAAGAGAAATATGGCGAGATGAATATGGCAGATTTATCCTAGCAGAGTCTGCTAATTTAAGCAAGGAAGTTGAAGAAGTTGAGTTACCCTTTGAAGATGCAAGCCCCAAATTTATGGTAGCATCTTCCTCCAGAGTAGAACCACTTAATATAAGCGACTTCTGACCTTTTGCAGAAATCTTGGCCAACTTTCCAGATAATTCTAGCCCAAATCCACCTATTATTAACAATCCAGTTGCTAATGCTCCTTTCTAGTAGCAACCCCATAATCAAATACCTCCAGTAATGGCACACCCTACTTTCCCATTTCCTCTCCCAAGCCTTATAAACAATGCTAATCTCAAAAATATACCCACAGCTGCTCTTCCAAAGTTTAATGGTCTTATAATGGAGGATCTTGACACTTTCTTGTTTGAGTTTAACATACTCTTTCGAAGCTTTGACTATAATACCGATGCCCATAAGCTCAAGTTGTTTCCTGCAACACTGAAAGAGTTAGCCTTACGATGGTTCATGGGCTTAGGAGCCAATGTAGCAGGTACCTAGGATGAGATGCAGACATTGTTTCTATAGAAATATAAAGATTATTGCAAAGGCAGTGACCCAAAAGGAGATGATATCTTTAGGATGTCTCAAAAGGAAGACGAAACATTGGAGGACTATGTTTCACATTTTTTGTACATAATATAGAAGAATCCCCAGTATGTACATGCAAAGGATTCACAAAAACTAGTCTTCTTGAGAGGGGTAAGTGACAACTGTCTGAAAGCATTAGACTTGATGGTTGGTGGAGACATATCCCAATCCTCTTGGGATGACCTCAAGAAAAACTATCTCAACTACTCAAGGGCAACTATGAAGAAAGGTAGAGGATACCAGCCCACAGTCATAAAAGGGATTGGTTCAGGTGTTTCAAAGCTAGAGATATCTAATTTTCTAATGGATTTCAAGCAATATATTATAAATGATGTAGCTACACATCTTGACATAATGACTGCCAAGAAGAAGCATGCAGAAGCTGAATCACAATTGGCTGAGTACTGTCCACACTGCCACAAACAAAAGAAAGACTACGGATGTAAGCTGGTAGCAAACGTAGAAAATCAACATTTGCCAACTGACTACATGAAGATAGAAGGAGACAACGATCAAGTGCTCTTTGATGCTCAATGTCGACCATGGGCTTCGTGACAAGGTATGCCACAAGATCCTCTACAATTTTCAAATTTTAACAATAATCAGTGGCAAAACCAAAATTATCAGAACACTTATCAGTACTCTCAACCTCAGTGGCCAAACTAGTAGAATAACCAATGGCCTAACTAGAAAAATAACCAATGGAAAAACCCGCAAAATAATCAATGGCCAAATCAAAAAAATAACCAATGGCAAAATCAGCAAAATAACCAATGGCAAAATCAGCAAAATAACTAGTGGCCTAATCACCAGAATCAATGGCAACCACCGCAAGGAAATTGGCAACAAACTAATCAATGGAGGGGGCCTCCATAGTGGCCTAACCAAAATTCTGGCTGTCCACAATTACCACCTCTAGTGCAACCACCTGCAATAATGCCACTTCCTACAACACCTAATGCTAATCCAAAGCCAACCCAATTGCCTACTCAACCACAGCCAAATCCAAACAACAAACAACAACAACATCAAACATACACTAATGACACTTAGCAGTGCCCTACTTATTCATTAGAGATAGCTGATATCCATTTGAGGTTTGGTACCACCCTGCCTACACTTGAATATCCTATTATCACAAAAGTTGCAGACACTCTTGCAACACTACTTCCAGAAGCCACACTGCCAAATACCAGCCAACCGACTGATATACCCAGCAGAACTACTGTCCACACTCCAAATCCACCCTTTCCACATAGGATAAACAAAGAAAAACCTATACCCCAAGAGGAAGAAACATTTGATATTATTGAGCAGCTAAAAAATATGA
>MU225221.1:50079-61398 GCA_018584345.1 Thuja plicata | reverse complement strand
AATATTTTTAATCGGTATGGTTGTCAACACAATACAATTTTTGTAGAATCTTGAGGTAATTCATTTGTATGGTTGCAGTGAGTTTGTATTTTAGAATTTGTAAGCGAGGGATTCATTTTTTTCCCATGCTTGATATCATTCTTTTAAGAAAAATCTGTTTTACCTATTGATTGAAGGCATTGGTTCCATATCTACTAGATTCTGAAAGGTCATCTTCATTAGTGTGGCCTAGAACACTTGACATGGGGATATGAGCAGACTTTAGAGACAATATGAGCATTGTGTTTTCCTATGCTTAATATGCTTTCTTCATGGTCTATTGAGTAAAGTTTAATAAAGGAATATAATATGACAGTTGAATCCAAGTAAAAAAAATTTAAAAAAAAAAAATTTTAAAAAAAAAAAAAAAAAATTTTAAAAAATTAACATTGGTCGAAATTTTGACCAATGCAACGGTTTATATCCACCAAAGCTTTGGTCGCAATTTCGACCAATACCTCGGTGGAAAGCAAAACATTCACGTCGAAATCTCTAGAACAGGTGGTCAAAATTTTGACCAAATATTGGTCGGAAGTTTCCACCAAATATTGGTCGCAATTCTGACCATATATTGGTCAGAAGTTTCGACGGCTATTTCTACCAAATTGAGAAAGAGTTATAGTCGAAATTTTGACCTCTATGTTGGTCAAAATTGTGACCAATAACAAAAAAGTTGAAATTTTGACAAAAAAAGACCGACGAAAGGTTTGGTCGCAGTTTGGTCGTGGATTCGACCAATTACTGTCAAAATTTCGACCAATTTTCGTCAAAATTTGAGCTCAAATGTACTAGTGTACTGACCATGCAACAATTAAGTATCTCATGAATAAACCTGCCATCACAGGCAGGTTAGCAAGATGGCTTCTTCTTTTGCAGGAATTTGATATAACAATCATTGACAAGCCAGGGAAAGAAAACGTGGTAGCTAATAATCTATCCAGAATTCATCATGCTGAAGAAGATACTACTTTGATAGATGATGCATTTCCAGATGAACATTTATTTCATATTGCTGTCTAGAATCCATGGTATGCTGATATAGCTAATTACCTAGAAGCTAACAAAATTCCAACACATTTCTCTTATAAGGATAAGAAGCTTCTTGTAGAGAAAATCTTTCATTTCTCTTGGATTGATAGCACATTATTTTACACTAGACCTGACCAAGTCATGAGGAGATGTGTGAGAGAAGATGAGACATATGACATTCTTCATGCATGTCATAATGAACCATGTGGAGGACACTTTGCAGCCAAAAGAACAACATAGAAGATTTTAACAACTGGCTACTATTGGCCTACACTTCACAAGGATGCAACCAGCTATACAAGGAAGTGTGACAAATGTCAAAGAATGGGCCGACCAACAAGATCAGGTGAAATACCCTTAAACCCACAGGTGGTGATAACCCCATTTTATAAATGGGGCATGGAATTTATTGGCCCAATAGACCCTCCATCTAATGGGAAGTCATAAATTTTGGTGTGCACAGATTACCTGACCAAATGAATTGAAGTCAGAGCAATGAAGCATGCCAAGGATCATAAAGTTGCTGAATTTCTGTATGAAGAAATTTTTACTAGATATGGCATGCCAAGAGAACTTGTTACTGATCAAGGTAGTCAATTCACTTCTAATCTGATAATAGAGCTCATGAAGCAATATAATATCAGACATCAGAAATCAAGCCCCTATCACCCTCAAGACAATGGACAAGCAGAAGTAACAAATCGGGAAATAGAAGCAATCTTAACAAAGACAGTTCATTTGCATCGCCGAGATTGGAGCAGCAGACTATTAGAAGCCATCTAGGTGTATAGAACAACATGGAAGACCACCACAGGGTTCACTCCATTTGAATTTTTATATGGTAAAACAACAATGCTACTGATTGAATTTGAACACAAAACATTAAGAACAGTGCTGGAGTTAAATATTGATCTTCCTACAGCACACAGAGAGCGCTTGTTGCATCTCAATTCTTTGGATGAAATGCACAATTCTGCCCTGCAGCACACGAAAATTGTCCAAAAGAAAATAAAATAGTGGCATGACTCCCATATTAAGAGTAAGCAGTTCCAAGTGGGAGATTGGGCATTGTTATATGATTCCAGATTCCAAGAGATACTGGGCAAGCTGTAAACACGATGGCTAGGTCCATCTAAAATAAGCCATGTATTTACAAATGGAGTAGTCCAGTTGACCACAATTGACTATGTACACTTCAAGCTACTAGTCAATGGACATAGGCTAAAGTTGTATCACCAGCCAGAGATGAAAGACGGCTTCCTGCAACAATTCAACCAGCCAGTTTTAAAGGATCAATAGGTAACACTTCCTGTAGCAGAGGGTGTCAACCTTCTTCCTACAGCTCTTCAATAAGAATTCCTTCGAAGCATGACCATAATAAAAACTTTATATTTACATAAAGTTCAAATTCTCCATTCACTTTCTACATTCTTCTTTTTCAACCCATTTCATTTCTTATTCTTCCATCCACCCACCTCTGACATCATCATATTTCTATGCTTTTAATTAAGAGATCGTGCACTGACGCATGCCGACCGCCAACACCGTCATTCCACTCTCGCCAACCTTTCCTGGCACGTGCGATGATCAATTAACAGGTATGAGCTTTTCAAATTTATTTCCATTTTTAGTGTATAGATTTCATTGGTTATATCAAATATTGCAATAAATGTATCATTGCCACCTTAATCTAGTTCCATACCTTCTGCCAAGTCTAACAAGTGAGGACAGTTGTCAATATTTCGAAGGGGGAAGGGAAGTGTGCCAATTCTTAAAATTTCATTTCTATTTACTCGTTAAGATCCTCAAATTTGTACTTCGGCATTGTCTTAATTAAAATCCAGCTGCCACATCACACAAGTGTCAAGTGTCGTACCTTTATTCTGAATAAATCCCTAACTGTCAGACTAGATGTGACCCAGTATTAAAACCATGACATAACTCTCGCATGAATATCTATGATTCATTCTATTAAAGTACATTATTATTGTTCATATCAAGAATACCACAACAATGTGAAAGAGGGTCTGTGGTTTTACAAGAAGTAGTCTGAAATTCAAAAGAGAAGAAGGTAATTATCGAGAATAGAGCAGAGGTTGAATTTGGTAAGCACAAATGGGGGGCCAATTGCAGTGGCATGAACTAGTGGTTCATGGTATTTTACTATCTGATGTTGAGGCAGTAAGAAGATTTAAAGCCTACAAATGGCTGGGATATTTCTTAAAATTGACGGAGTTTGATGAGGAAGCAACAACAGAATTTGCAAACACATTTGATGAAGGCCAAGCAACGGTATGGGGGTTGACAGTCGTAGAAATAGAGGAGAAAATAGTGGAAGTAACTAGTTTTCCAGTAGTAGGGGAACACTACCCCAATGCACACAATGCCAGGTTAGCCAGGGCTCAGTTCACCCTACCAAGAGACCCTCCACTGGAGACCACTAAATAGGGGTGCAAAAAAATGTCCATTCGTCCACCATATCAGGAGTTGGCCACACATATTATCAGGTATTTCACCTGTGAAGGATGATTCTCTAATTTGCATGTGCATCATTTTAAGCTGCTTAGTTATGTACGACATAATATCCCAATGAATGCCCCCAATTTTTGTTTAATATGTTGTGCATTAGTGCCGAAGAAACCTAGAAAGGGAATGACAACTTTGTTACTCACCATGCCCTAATTAAATTACTCATAGAAAGATCTCTTAGGGATGCCTCCCCTATGGCATGGGCAAAGTTTGTCCATCATAAAACCCTGCAGCCTCAAATTGCCCCTAATGTGCAAATTAGCCAAGATAATGCAGTTTCCCCTGACCCAGTTGCCGAGCAAAGTACCTAAGGGGAAGAAATAAAAAATTTATAAGAAAATGTGCCTTTACCCACTCACATGAACAATATACCTACCTCTTCCCAAACAAAAGGAAAATGAAAGTTAGTGGGAGAAACTTTGGTTCCTGCAGCTGAGCCACAAAACCCTCAAGTCTTGAGAAAGAAGAAAATGAAGTCAGTTCCTGCAGCCACTACTCCTGCAACAAAGAAAACAAAAAGGGTTAGTAAGAAAAATTTCGTAGAGGTTGAGGAAATCCCTATAAGAAGAAGTTCTAGGATGAGAGGGTAGACTCCTAAAGCACCCACCGAAAGCCAGTCTGCTTCCCCCAAACAATTTGAGGAGGAAACTCCTATTCATATTGTTCCAAATGATTCTCCCAGCCAGTCTGAGATTCCAGACATTCCTCAAAATCTAGATGAGGAGTGTGAAGCTAAGCCAAATGTATGTCAAAATGACCTAGGAGTTATTCATCAAGATGTTCCAACCCATGAGAAAGAAACCCCTATAACTCACCAGCTAGCTTGCACAAGAAATGCCCTAGTTTCCTATAAGCGAAATTGATTAATAAAATTCTTAGAGCAGTTATGGAGGGAACAAAGGAAGAAGAATAACCAAGATGAAAATAGTGGTCCAATTACTTTGCAAATGCTTCTCTTCCAGTTATATAATAAGAATGTGCTGACAACCACTCTATGGTGAGAAGAGAAAAAGAAATTGCAAAAAGTAATAGCAGAACAAGGAGAGGAAATTGCAGAATTAAAAGATCAGTTGGCAAGACAGAAACAGAGAATGGAACATGCCCTTAAGCTGAATGACTAGATAATTGCTTGTAGACCTCTACCTAGGGTCTATACCATCTGTCTAAAAGAACAATTCCTCCTATTTTAGTTGATGATGACCCTCAAAGATGTAAATGCAGAGTTTAAATCAGCCCAGGAATTCTATGGTTTATACCAGACACTTCCATCTTGGCAACAAAACCTACTCTGTGAGTTGTATGTGCATAATTTCATCGTCCCTATAGAGACTGAATGGAATCCCCTACCTTACATAGGGGATATACATCTAAGGGCCCTAATTTCTTTTATGTACAATGAGGCTAACTATGATAGACAATTGGAGAATTACAAAGAACTTGAGAAAATGGAACACCTGCCATTAAGAACAGAGAGTAGTCAACTAGAAGTATTCCTAAGGGATTGGTTCAAATTGACATATGGGAATATTAAAAAGGAAATCATAGATAAAAAATTTAAACTCAGAGCAGATGTGTATGCAAAATATGACAACATGTCTTATTTTGTCTTCCAAAGAGCCTTAACCAGTGCCAGAAGTAGATGGGGCAGATTATCAGAGGCATTCAAAAGGTCAGAACCACACAACCCCATTAACCTTGAAGCAGCCATACACCGAGCACCAAAATACATAGGGCTGGGTAGGCAAATTAGGTAGGAGCTCTGGTGTCCGCTCACAATGCAGCCGCCCATGCTCCTTTGGCCCTTGTATGACATCAACACTGCCAAACTTGATAGGCTGTAGGAGGATCACAGAAGGGAAGTTTGGGAAAGAACAAGAGGATTCTACTACTCCTTCAAGAGCCAGAGGCGAGGAAGAGCTGATGTTGGTGACTTTAGGTCAATTGCCAGAAGATGCAATGCTTGAGGAAAAGCATTTGATTAACCAAGGGGCAGATGATAAGGCCAAATTATTGCCTTTATTTTTTATAATTTTAAATACTTTGTTCTAGTTTCTGACAAAACATTTGAGAACCTAGCTAGTTAAAACTTGTGATAAAGTCCAGATAGAACTCATTAACCATGGGTAGATGTTTGTGACATATTTTTCTAATATTATACATATAGTGCAGTATTTCATATAACCATCAAAATATATGTTCTAATATCTAGATTTAATTTGATTAAGCTTGTTGCATGAATATTTCTGCATCACAACTAACTTGACAGGAGAGAAAGTGGTTGGAGAGTGGTCGACAGCATTCACAGAAGACTGTTGAGGACCAACTACAACAGAGTGATCATCACAGCACTAGGAAACACGACTGCTATAATGGAGGAGCCATTATTCTAGAACACGGGTATGTAGTGTTGCTATATTACCTCTGCACTTTATTATGTTGAACTGGTCATCCAAGCTTTATTACCCACACCGCGGGCTATTGCATTTCCATCTTCTTCTCCGGCATGTTTTCAGCAAGATAGTTTCTTTTCTATTTTGTAATAAGTGTTCGATCCTCTATGTATAGGAATTGGACCGATAGTTTGAAGTTAGATAGGAAAGTTAGAGAAAGAAGCTTTTGGAAGAAAACTGTTGTATCTTACAACAATCTATTTCAAGTTTCATGTATTGTTTCTATGTAATGAGTTTTTGAAATACAATGAAGTAATTTTTGGTTTACATTCTGTGTTAATAGATTAGTAGAAACCAACCAAGGGGGCCCACTTAGGAGGTGGAATAGGTTAGAATAGAATAGATTTCCTTCCAGCATTTCCAGCATTTCCAGCATTTCTAGTATTTCATATAGAAGTTACAATTTCTTCCTGCAACATCGTACCTTGTGAATGTTCCTGCAACATCTGCAAGAATAGTTATAGTGGATGTTCTAGGATGAAAGTATAGGTTTAAGTAGAGTTTGCAATTTCTAGCATTCATTTCAGTAAGGAGATAAATGTATTATTTTCCTGCAGCACTAGTGTAGGTTTCTTTTATGCATTTTTACCTTCCTACAACATAAGTAGAATGACTCCTTAAGGATCCTAGTGCACATATTGTGCTGACCATTTCAAGTATATGTCCCTGGGTTGACAAGTTAAATGCACCTCATAATAGGAGAATTAGTCCTTAGATTGAATAAACCATTCCTAAGAAAGGCCTTGAGCATGATTATTCCACACCTATTGTGAGGCGGTTTAGTAATCAGCCTAGGCTGCTAATAAGTATACCACATAAGTGCTCATGTAGAACTTGGGGTTATGTTTTACTACCATGAGCTGTTCATCCAACTTGTCACTAATGATGGTTCCCGAGTTGAACCTAGACCTATGGCCTTTGAGTCTTTCAATCAGGAGAACCATCCAATTCTCTAGTTGGGAGGATTGCGGTAACCCATATACTCGGCTCAACATGGTTATGGCCTCTTTGATGTCATCCTTCATGTATCCCCTCCTTAGGTCTATCTTGTCCAGCTTATTTTTTGGGAGAGGTTTTTCAAGGTAATTGTCATTGTCTATCTCATATGCTTTGTCACCTTTATTCCTAAACCATAAATTCCCCTTTTCTATGAAGAAGTCATAGAACTTGTCTATGCCTTTGTGAAGATGGAATACATCCTCTATGACGTCTGGCCTGATATCTAATATTACTTGGCCCTCTATGTTTTGAACCAGCCTTCTATCTGAGTCATAGTGATTTGCTAAGGTCATGATTAACTTAGGTGAGGTCACAGCGACTGTGTGGGATTCTACATTGACAAGTCTTGCTAATACAAATGAAGTAGAGTCCTCTGACCTTCCTTGTGGTTGAGCGCACCTTGTCAAGAATTGATCCCAATTTACATTCCCAATATCAGTATCAGTGATCTCACTATGCTTATTGTCGATATTTTAAGGGGGAGTCTTCCCCTTGTATTGTTACTTCATGGGAGAAGTAATTTTTTTCTCAGTCATTCATGTTCAAAGAACATGCAAGTATCGGTATCTTATTTGAGGAAAAAACTGAAAGAAAGCTAATTAAACTAAGAAAATAAAGCAAAAATGCCAAAGTCACCGAGAATGCAGGTTTTCCACACTTTCAGGGTTTCACACACTGAAGAAATTTTTAGAGGCCGAAAAGCCCGAAAGTTCAAAAATAAAGCTATCATTCTTAGTGAGATCTTTCAGACCTTTCGCCCTTCAAAAGTCTGAAGGTTTTTTGAATGAAAAAAAGTACAAAGTCCTGAAACCTGAAGCCAAAACTCAGAAGCTTGGATCTGTCCGGATTTCAGGCCTTTTGTGGTTTGAAATTTTGAAAGCCCGAGTCTCTGAAATAACGACGAGGGAAAGGTCTTTCGGGGATTCGGTCCTGTCAGTGTTTTGGACATTTTGGAGGTCTGAAACACTAAAAGGGCCGAATCTCCAACAATAAGAAAGATGACCACGACCTGGTTTTCAAACTTTTAGAGGTCAAAAACCTGCGACAAAGTTCGTGACCCAAAACCCTAACACAAAAACCTAGAGGGCAAAGCCTAACCTAAAATAGACAGACCCCTTTGCAAAATGAAGGCACCCAAAGGCCCCCTTAGAGACCAGGGAAGAAGGAGACCTAAAATGCCCTAGGATAGACCAGCGCTAGGGCGGGAAAACTCTCTAAAACCTAAAAGAAAACCAAGAGAAAGAAAATGAGAGGCATGCAAATGAGAATTACCTTAGAGGGGCTAAAAGCGGGGAGGACAACACAGCAAAGCTGGAGGCGAGTGTGTGCAGTCAAGTTTTAGGGTTGAGGGAAAAGACACTGAAGCTGTGAGATCTTGATAAAATTAGACTCGAGGGTGTAAAGTGTTTTCAAAATAGGGCCTTCATAACTTATAACCCATGGGCTTTGACATTAGCACTTTTAGTGGTTTCGGTGTTTGAAACATCAAAAGTTTTGAGGTAGACACCTTCAAATTTTTGGTGGCTTTGGATGTTGAAAACACTGAAAGGACTACCTTTTGGCCTTTCAATCATTTTGGTGTTTCAGAGTACCTAGGTCCCCGAAACACCGAAAGGGATGAAAGGCCGAAAAGGTGCTTTTCCTTGGGATTATGCTAACGCTTGATTTTTTGAGGCTGGCCGAGTGAGGACTCAAAGGGGCAAACAAGACTGAAAAAACCAAAAAAACAAAGAAGAGGGGGTCCCCATGGTCAGAGGACCAAAAAGAAATGGGGTGTGTGTTGTTGACCCACAACAGTATGTTTGTTTTCTATTTCTTTATGGTCGATTAATTTTTTCTAATATAATTCAACTCAAGGAATTCACTTCCTTGTCTAGCCATCATGACTTAAATTGATTTGAACTCCCACCCTCCATCCTTGGACTCAATTAAACCAATGCTAAACTCATACATAGACTCATACTCCAACCAATCACTTATTGTCTTCTGAATCAACCTTTAACATCATTTAGAACATCCAACCATCGTTCTTTTACTCTTATTTCTTACTCAAAATCATGAATACAATCTCTGATTGTTCATTGATTGTGATTATCCTTAATCCTTCAATACACCTCCATGGCCTTCTGAAGACTCCCAATATATATGATGTAGAGGTGGTGGTTGGTGACCTCATTGATCATGTTTGACAATGATACATCTCCTATTTGTAACAACTTCTCACTTCCAAATCCCCCTCAAGGACTCACCTTCTAGGCTACCCCAAGTGCTCCTAGTGCTTCCCAAACATTATATCTTCACTCATGACTTCAACCTTCATATCAACTCCATAAATAATCTCCTTATATCATATCTACCATTTTCCATCAACCCATTAAGTTTGGATAACCAATCCCTTACCCAACTCTCACATTCAACCCTTAAAGCTAGTAGCCCACACCAGTCACTATTTTGTCCTTTTCTCCAACATTCCCCAAATAACTAAGGAAATTAAAACATGATTTAGATACCCTTTTGTGATCTTTAAATCCTCCCCAAGATTTAGTATATACTCCTTTCAACCATACCCGAGATCCAATACTCATGTAACCTCCAAACTAAGCCTAATTCTCCTTATTTACAAAGAAACCCCTAAATCCACTTACTCTCATGACTCCAAAGGCTAAAAAAATCCTTCTAGGGGTTAGGAAACAACATATTTTCAACTCTACAAGGCTCTATCCTTTATCTATAGCCTTAGCCACTAAACCCTCACTTCTAGGATCACACACCTAGGGTCTGATCAAAAGTACCTCTCCAATCCACTCCAGGCCAAACCAACTACATACACACTTCAATATATAACCCCACTTGTAGAATCCATCACAAAAACCCCTTCATCCTCAAATAAATCCACCTTATAACTGATTGGTGTCAAATTAGGGCATGTTCTCTGTCAGCAACCACAACCATCCTTGGTTCTTCAAACACATTCTTCCATCTCCTGCATAAGATAAGTATGGAAAAAGAAATATGTTACATATTCAATCTCTCCCACCAATTAGAGTGACTACAGAGGGTGGGAGAAATTCAGTATTCTGAATCTTCAAAACAAGGAAATGTTGACTGTGTTTAACTAGTCACTGGTTTGAAGACGCCAATCCAATATTCTTCAACTAAACATGATGAATGATAAAAAGAATGCAAGGGAAAGTGAAAACACAATGAATGCAATGTCCTATATCATTCCTACATTGAGATCACACTTAAAACTACCATTTCAACTCACTATTTAGACTGTACCTATGAAATAGTGAAGGAATTTGCAGAAAATAGTTTTGTTTTATTGATTAAAAACTTCTACACTGCTTGTCAATACTCCACCATCTCCACACACTAACTCGTCACGCCTTCACTTTCTCTACAAAGCCTTACAAGGCCAGTTATCTCCCTACCTAACTATAACAGTCAGTTACATGACTATTATAGATTAGTTACATTTTAAAGTTTGTTGAGATTTGTTGTCTAGTTGACACTAAAGTGTCAACTTCAACAACTTATGACCATTTAGTCTTCCACAACATTGTATTAACCTTTCTAAAGGTTCATAACCCTATCAAACTCCTAAAAACTCTTATATACCCTTACAAGCCTTACCAGGCCTAAATTTCCACCATGGGAAAACTATGACTTTTAGCACTCTTAGTCCTAACCTTTCACCCCCACGAACACAATATGGATCATCCTTCTCTAACTGTGCCTACAAATTTGTTAAAGAATAGTCTTGTGTGTGAAAGAAGAGTTCAAAATTTTATATTGTAATAATTGCTAGTAAAATTTGATTATAAACTTGTGATAATAGAGTTGTGGAGCATAATCATTTGTGGAATTCAAGTGAATCATAATATTCATTGTAAACTATTGCTTATATATTTATTTGGTGTTTTATAGTGCTTGTCAAGGGCTCATATTTCAGAGATTGAGGATGTCACCCTTTCTGCTATTGACTTTGGCTTAGAGAGCTATGTGGTATCATTTTCTCCACACCTCTTGTTTATAGTTTTAATTAAACGCATGCGGTATCATATTATTTCTCTTGTGTTAATTTTGTTTTTGTTAGCCTACCCCACCAAGCTTGAGGTCATTAGGAAAGAGGAACAAATCATTGGGGACATTGAAACAAAAAAGGTAATTAAGTCCAATTTAAGTATATTTGTTGAAATGTATTATGAACATTTCAATGTATTCTATATTGATGAATGCACTTGACTTGTTTATTGTATACATGTAGAAT
>MU225221.1:0-12380 GCA_018584345.1 Thuja plicata | reverse complement strand
CTCCTAGTTACTCAAAACCCGATCGGGTTCTGAAAAACTAAGAACAAAGGAGGAGAGAGAGAGAGAGAGAGAGAGAGAGAGAGAGAGAGAGAGATGCAATTGAAATGGTGGTGGAATCAAAGACAATGAAGGATAGTTACAATTGCAAGAATTTCTATGGTTTTCCCAAGCCCTTGAAGGCTTCCATAGGCCTAAAACTGACCAAGACTCTTCCCAAAAGTAAGTGATGGTATATATGGTGTATTTGGGTGGTATTAAGGTGGAATTAAGTGGTTTCAAGGTTTCAAGACCCACCCAACTCTCCTAGCCTTCAATTATTCACCAAACTACTACTAGGCCTAATAGCCTTCCTTGTAGCCCTTCAACAAGAGTAATTTTCCCTTAAGTTTAAATTTTCCCAAAGGAATAATAAAAAAAAATTGTATTTTTGGATACCCTTTATCCCCTTCTACAACCTACCAAAAGGAAACTATTGAATCCTTTGGACCATATGTGACTGTCCTCACACTATGGCTCTAAAAATGCATAAAAAGACCCCAAATTACAAAGAAACTATATACTCTAAACCTTCCCAAGACCCCAAATCATGGAAGGTGTTTATTTATGTTATAAAATGACAAAATAAAAAAGGAATTAGACTCAGATCTTCATTAACATCAAAACCACCCAAATTCACTCCTTTCAAACCCTTAATTCTAAGGCTTCCTCAATGTCTTGTCTCCAATCACTTCCAGACATAACCAATACTTGATTCACCAATAAAATGCCAATATAAGACAACCCACATCATAAAATATACCCCTTGTTTGGACAGATCCTTTGGCTGCAATACTTGTGCCACCATTCTCAACATAATTTCTCTACGTTTTGACTGTGATCACCCTTCATATCTGCATATGCAAGGTTTAATACTATGTTACATTTTTAGATTAGTCTTCCATGGATTCTAGGCCTTTAATTCCATGGAATGGTTAGTGTGCATAAAAGAAACTCAAACTATTAAAGAAGATTGTACAAAACAGTGCTAATTTGTTGTATTTGAAAGGACAATCATGCTAATTGATCTTTAAAGCATTCAAAACACTTTAATATTACCTCCTAAAGTATATTGGATCCTCTATTGATGCTTCCCAAAAAAACTCACATAAGTTTCACAACAAATATCACCAAAAATGAAGGAAAAACAATCTTTATTGATTGGTTTACCTGTTGTCTGTACAACTCCAGAATACCAATAATGGATTCTTCTTTTTGCAATATAATGACCTTTCCCAAACGTCCATAACCTCCTATGAGTCAGTTTGATGGATTAGTTTAAGTTTTTAACACTAAAAACTTAACTTCCCTCCAAAATACATTTATAACCATTTGTTTTCAAATATTTGAATTTTTAAACTATGAAAATGCTTTAAAACCTTATTAATTTGGATTTTAAGAACTCCAAATGTTCTCCAAATACCTAGGAGACTTAATTGCATCATTCCTATAATCCTAACTACCCTACGAAACCCTTGGACACTAATGGTCCATATTACATTTATTCAATCCTTTCAAGGATATAAATTCATTCCTTAGGTTCAAATGTCCTTTCCTGGCATCAAACCATTATAACTGATATGATTTACATCATTTAGGATCCTTTTGACCTCCTTGGACCTCTCATTTCCATTAGGTATCTTCCATTCCTTCATATTTTTCATGGTTTGGTCCATAGTCTTCATGTTGAGCCTTGTTGCTCCTGCACCAGAGAGAGAGAGAGAGAGAGAGAGAGAGAGAGAGAGAGTTAGTGCTCCTAATTACTCAAAACCTAATCAGGTTATGAGAATATAACGATTCAATGCTCCTAGTTACTGAGAACCCAATTGGGTTCTAAAAAACTAATAACAGGAGAGAGAGAGAGAGAGAGAGAGAGAGAGAGAGAGAGAGAGCACCTCCCTATTTCATGTTTTGGTGTTTTTTAGGGTTGTTGTAGGTTTTTTTTTGTGGCTTAGAATAATATCCAAGGGGTTGGATACAATGATAGTTTAACTTAATCATTGGGTGTTTTGGGACATTTTGGCTTCAAATTGTGAAATTTTGCCATTTTAGGACAATATGGGTTAAAGGCATGTTTTAAGTCCCTACATATCCTATTTGGGGTCTTAGAAGTCAACATCAATCATCGAGTTGACAAACAAGGTCAAAATGCTCAAATACAAAATGTTGCTAGTAACTTTGAAAATTTGCTCGAGTAACTTTGAAAATTTTCTCGAGCAACTTTTGCAAGATTTGACAAAATGTAGTTAGAACTGATGTAACTACCCCATGCTCAGTATATGAGCATGGATTCGATGCTTTGAGAAGGGTAATGAGATTTTGGACTGAAACACTTAATTCTGACACCTCTGTACAGATGTCTGTATCAACATTTGTGTAATCTGCACTGTATCTTTGCTACTGTACGGCTATGGACGGATTAGAATAGGTGATCAGGCTCCATGTTAGTGTAGTGTTTTCTTTAAGCTTTCATATGAAATAGATAGTTTTTTTTGAAGTTTAGTAGGTGTTAAGTTTCAAGTTTTTGAAGGTCACTGGTCTGACAGAGACAAAAATAGGGCTACCTAGTTAGAAATGGCTCTAACCTAAAATCCCCCCAATGGAATTGTCTTAAACCATGGGGGAAGTAGGGTTAGGGTCTGTAGATAGGGTTTTGGTTTTCTTTTTGGTTGTTTCAGTGGATTTCACAGGCCAAAAGTGAAGCCCTATGGCTGACTGGTGAAGCCAGGTGAGCCAAGATAGGGAGAAGGAAGGATTTGATCAAGCACCCATGACCTTTTGGGAAAGACTTAGTGGCATTTGTAGATGCACTAGATAGTCTCCTAAAAGGACTTGAAGGTGGAAGGAGGTGAATCAAAGGTTGGAGATATGTTTAACAATTTTTCATACTGACTGGTCCAGAGGTCTAATTAATAGGCTATAATCTAGGGCCTACAAGAAATTGGGGTTTTGGGTTCTTTCAGAGGTTACGGTTTTGGATTCTGATAGTATTGGGTGATGTATTGAATATTTTCAAATTTTTTGGGGAATCATTTGGAGAATTTGGGAGCATTTGACCAGAATCGGTAAAAATAGACCTACTAGGAGTTGAGCAATTAGGCCTCCTAGTGAATTAATGACCAATTGGATTGGTGAAGTGTCTTTAAGTGTTGGAATGGATGTGGAAGGACTCTTAAAGGGTCAAGAAGTGTAAGGGGAGTCTTGGTGTGTGTGTGTGTGAGAAGATCCTTGGTAGAGGATTGGAAATCTAGGTGGAGTTATAGTGAAGGAAACTAGGCTTTTTGTTAACTAGTTGGACTAGTTGAGCTTAGAAATCTCGAAGTCTTCTAAAATCCAACTATACCTTGGAGGAGAAGTTGGTAGAGAGGGTCTTGGAGATCCTAATAGGAGGAAGATCCAAAAAAGGAAAACCATTGGATGGTTGGATAGGTCAACAAGCACCTAGGAGTGAGGGAAAGCTCTAGATTGTCATACCCTCTGCATCAGAGTGGTATCAGAGCCAAGTTAGCTTGAACATTTTGTATGTCTGAAGGGGAGGAGAGTCAAGAGGTTGACAAAATGCCTCCTAAGGAAATGAGTAGGGATTACATAGTGGAATTGGTACAGGGCCTCTTGGAGAAGGCTAGTGTGTCTGAGACAAAGGGAAAATAGAAGAACACAGAATGGGGAGATGAAAGTCAAATAGAAGAGTCATCAAACAAAGGGAAAGAACCTGAGATAGACAAAGAACAAAAAATATTCTTAGATTCCTTCAAGTCTTTAAACAAGGATAGCATTGAACACATACAATATTACTGTGGTAGCTTGATTAGAGAAGAGTTGTTGGATTGGCTAGAAGCCATTGATAACCAATTTGATTACAAAGAAATCTCAGAGGAGAAGAGAGTTAGCTATGCTAAGGCTAGGCTCAAGGGATCTGCATTGGTGTGGTGGAACATGATGCAGGATGATAGAGTGAGTAGTGGAAAGAAAAATATTGTTTCTTGGGAGAGGATGAAAATCAGATTGAGGGCACAATTCTTGTCTACTGATTATGAAATCCAAATATATCAAAAGCTCCAGAATCTAAGACAAAAAGAAACGTCAGTGAGTACCTACACAAAAGAGTTCCATAAACTAAGCCTAATGGCTAGGAGACAAGAAGATGAAATGGAGAAGGTAGTCAGGTACCTTAATGGGATAAGGCAAGGGATACAAGATGAGATCATCATGATGGCTCCTGACAGTATGCACAAATGTTTCCAATTGGCCTTAAGAGCAGAAGATAAGGCTAGAAGGAGGAATTATTTCCATCAAAGGGGAAGAGGAGGCAGCAATAACATAGGGTTCCAAAGAGGAAGAAGTAATTTTGGTAGGGGACAGAGCCCTAAGAGATAAGAAGACAATTAGTCCATGGATAATGGTGGAGGAAACCAGTATAGAGGATCTTTCCAAAGGGGAGGATATAGAGGTAGAGGACCACCAAGAGGTAGGTTCCAACCCCAAGGGAGATCTAATTCAGTTTTCACTGGCAGATGTTATAACTGCAACCAAGTGGGTCACACAATGGGCATGTGTCTAGAAAATACTTCCTCATCTTCAATGGGGGATAGAAGGAATCAATTGGTATAAGAGGATGACACTCAAAGTGTTACTTCTCCCATCTCCAAGGCAGGGCCAGTATTGGATGGATAGAACTTGATGTTAAGGAGAACCTTGTTGAAAGTGCCTAGCACTATAGAGCCACCACAGAGAAAGAACTTGTTAAAAACAAATTTTAGGTCTCATGGGAAGATTTGCAAAGTGATAGTGGACTCTAGATCCACTGAGAATATTGTATCCATAGCGATGGCAGAGAAATTGAAGTTGAGAAGGATACCTCATACCATAGCCTATAAGGTTTCATGGTTGAATAAGGGTCAAAAAATAGTGGTAGATGAACAAACCTTGGTAGTGTTTGAGATTGGAGAGTATAAGGACAAGGTCCTATGTGGAATAATGCCTATGGATACATGCCATATGCTCCTAGGACATCCATGCCAGTATGATTTCAAACAAAAACATGATGGAGAGAAGAATAACTATGTCATCACCAAGATAGGAAAGAAGTTCCAAATGGATCCATTGCAAGAATCCAATGAAGAGAAGCATGTGGGGACAAGTCTGATGTTATTTAGTGGGAAAGAGTTTATAAAGGCCATGAAGAAGGAGAAAGGAGTCTGTTGTGTAGTAGTGATAAAACCAAAGGAGGAAACTAAGGAGAAAGTCAGTTTGCCACTAGAGATACGAGCATTGCTGGAGAAGTACCTTGACATAGTAGATAATGGTTTTCCAAGTGCATTACCACCTATGAGGGAAGTGAGTCATCAGATTGACCTCATTCCTGGAGAAAATTTTCCTAACAAAGCAGCATATAAGATAACACCAAGTCAAAATGTAGAGATAGAAAAACAGATTCAAGATTTGTTGGATAAGGGGTTAATAAGGAAGAGTTTGAGCCCATGTGTTGTGCCAATAGTAATTGCACCTAATAAGGATGGAAAATGGAGGATGTGTATGGACTCCAGGGCTATAAACAAGATAACAATCAAATATAGGTTTCCAATACCCCAGATAGAATATTTAATGGATAATTTAGGAGGTTCTTGTTACTCTTGTAAGGTGGACTTGAAGTCAGGGTATCATTAGATAAGAATGAGGCCTTGTGATGAGTGGAAGACATCTTTTAAGACCAATGAGGGTCTATATGAGCGGCTAGTAATGCCCTTTGGCCTAAGTAATGCACCTAGCACATTCATGAGGCTAATGAATGAAGTGCTAGTAGAGTTCATTGGTAAGTTTGTAATAGTATACCTTGATGATATTTTGATCTTTAGTAGGTCCAAGGAAGAGAACATGAAGAATTTGGAGATGGTCTTAAGAAAGCTACATCAAGAGAAGTTGATGATAAATCAAGAAAAGTGTGAGTTTCTCAAAACTAAACTAGTTTACCTTGGTTTTGTGGTTGCTAATGGATGTATGAAGATGGACCCTGATAAATTTAAGTCCATTTCGGAATGGCCTACACCTAGGTCCATAGGGGATGTTAGGAGTTTCCATGGGTTTGCCTCCTACTATAGGAAGTTTGTGAGAAATTTCAGTCATGTGTGTGACCCTATACTTAATACCATAAAAGGTGGGATTAAATGTAAGTTTGAATGGACATTGGAAACAAACTAAGGGTTTGAAATGTTAAAGAAAAGGATTGTAGAGCTACCTACTCTTAGGTTCCCTAATTTCAATCAACTCTTTGTGGTAGAGTGTGATGCTAGCAAGCTAACTATTGGAGCAGTGTTAAGCCAATAAGAACATCCTGTGGCTTTATTTTATGAAAAATTGAATGAGGCTAAACAAAAGTACTCCACCTATGATTTGGAGTTATATGCTATGGTTCAAGCCCTAAAGAAGTGGAGACACTACCTATTTCCTAGCGAGTTTGTGGTCTACACTGATAACCATGCTTTAAGTTTCTTGAATGGACAAGAAAAGTTGAACCAAAGGCACATGAAGTGGGTAGAATCATTGCAGGCTTATGCATTTGTTATAAAGCACAAGAAGGGGGTTAGCAACAAGGTTGCAGATGATCTTAGCAGAAGAGTACTCACAATCCAAGAGATACAAATGCAAAGTGTGGGAATGGATGATTTGAAAGAACTCTACAAGGAGGACACAAATTTCAAAGAAGCCTATGAGGCATGTGTGAAGTTTCAGCAGGGGTTCAAGGTGTATTTCAGTGAGTTTATATTGTAGGAAGGCCTATTGTTTAAAGGTCACCTTATGTGTATACCTCAGTGCTCAATGAGGGAAAACATTGTGAAGGAGAAACACCAAGGGAGCTTGGGAGGCCACTTTGGAGTGGATAAAACATTGGAGCAGGTGCATAGGCATTACTACTAGCCTAAGATGCAATCAGATGTTAGGAGATTTGTAGAACAATGTCAGATTTGTCAGAGGGCCAAAGGACAAAGCGGAAATAGTGGGTTGTATCAACCTTTATCTATACCCCAAAGGCCTTGGGAGTGCCTTAGTATGGACTTTGTTTTGGGGTTACCAAGACACCTAGGGGTCATGACAGTGTGTTTGTGGTGGTAGACCATTTCAGCAAGATGGCACACTTCATTCCATGCAAGAAAACAAATGATGCTTCCCAAATTGCAGGTCTATTCTTTAGGGACATTGTGAAGATCCATGGATTGCCCCTTAATATTGTAAGTAATAGGGATAGTAAGTTTGTAGGTCACTTTTGGGGGACCTTATGGAAGATGCTTGGAACAAAATTGTCTTTCTCTTTAGCCTATCACCCACAATCAGATGGGAAAATAGAAGTAGTGAATAGGTCACTTGGGAATTTTCTGAAGTGTTTGACCAAACAACATGGAGCATCATGGGATCACATCATAGGGAAGGAAGAGTTTGCATATAATGACTCCATTAATAGGAGTACAGGGAAGAGCCCCTTTCAAATAGTATATGGGGTCAATCCTAGAGGGATATTGGAGTTGAGGGATCTCAGTTTGAAGTATAAGAGGAGTGCTCAAGGAGAGTCATTTGCTGAATAGATGAAGGAGTTGCATGATCAATTCAATAAGACTTTAAAAAAGCAAGTGGAAAAGTACAAATCCAAAGTTGATCAAACTAGAAGAGACTTGCAGTTAAAGGTTGGGAATCTAGGGTCAGCCTACTAAAATACTGATGAAAAACATATGGTCTTTGAAGATTTTGCACAAGTATGGAAAGAATTCCTATGAGACCTAGAGTTGCCTCCTGATTTGGGGATCTCACCCATTTTTAATGTTTGTGACCTGTATCCCTACAAGGGACCAACCCCAGACACATGTCAATCCACTCTTGCAGATTTGGAGGATGATGATTGGGTGAAAGACTTGCCTACTCCAAAGCCATTGCAATTGGAAATTATCCTGGATTCTAAAGTGATAAAGAAGACAAGGAAGGGTAACTACAAGAAGTACCTCATCAAGTGGCAGGGACTACCTAAAGTTGATTCCACTTGGATGACAGAGTTGGAAGTTATGAAACATGGGGTCACCATTGAAGACCTCCTAACTCAAGGGACTTGAGTTATTTTGTCCAGGGGAGTATGGTGTAGGGAACCTCCCTATTTCATGTTTTGGTGTTATTTAGGGTTGTTGTAGGTGTTTGTGTGTGGGTTAGAATAATATCCAAGGGGTTGGATATAATGATAGTTTACCTTCATGTTTGTAAGGGCCTTAGTGCTCATTGGGTATTTTGGGACATTTTGGATTCAAATTGTGAAATGTTGCCATTTTAGGACAATATGGGTTAGAGGAATGTTTTAATTCCCTACATATCTTATTTGGGGTCTTAGAAGTCAACATCAATCATCGAGCTGACAAACAAGGTCAAAATGATCAAATACAAAATGTTGCTAGCAACTTTTGCAAGATTTGACAAAATGTAGTTAGAACTAATGTAACTATCCTATGCTCGGTATATGAGCATGGATTCAATGCTTTGAGAAGGTTAATGAGATTTTGGACTGAAAAAGTTAATTCTGACACCTCTGTACGGATGTCTGTATCCACATTTGTGTAATCTGCTCTGTATCTTTGCTACTCTACGGCTGTGTATAGATTGGCATAGGTGATCAGGCTCTATGTTAGTGCAGTGTTTTATTTCAGCTTCCATATGCAATAGATAGTTTTTTTTGAAGTTCAGTAGGCGTTAAGTTTCATGTTTTTGAAGGTCATTGGTCTGACATAGACAAAAATAGTGCTACCTAGTTAGAAATGGTTCTAACCTAAAATCCCTTCAATGGAATTGTCTAAAACCATGGGGGAAGTAGGGTTAGGGTCTGTAGATAGGGTTTTGGTTTTATTTTTGGTTGTTTCAGTGGATTTCACAGGCCAAAAGTGAATCTCTATGGTTGACTGGTGAAACCAGGTGAGCCAGAACATGGAGAAGGAAGGATTTGATCAAGCACCCATGACCGTTTGGGAAAGACTTAGTGGCATTTGTAGATGCACTAGATAGTCTCCTAAAAGGATTCAAAGGTGGAAGGAGGTGAATCAAAGGTTGGAGACATGTTTAACAATTTTTCATGCTGACTGGTCCAAAGGCCTAATTAATAGGCTATAATATAGGGCCTACAAGAAAGTGGGGGTTTTGGGTGCTTTCAGAGGTTAGGGTTTTGGATTCTGATAGTATTGGGTGATGTCAAGTGAGTTTTTGACACCTTGAGTTATGGGTTGGCCTCGACATATACCTTATATAGGTCAAACTCAACCTATACCCAAGGTTATTAATTTTGATTGGCTCACGTGCCCCATGCAAGTTATTTCCTTTTCCTGAACTCCTTTGTTGGCCTTCATGAATCTGAGCCTCAAATCACTATAAAAGGAGGTCCCTTATTCTCATTTGTAAAAAAAAAAGAGAAAGGCATTTATTATGATCTAAGATAATTCATTCATACACTTCAATAAATAAATTCTACCCATCATTCAACCAATCATGCATTTCCTTCCATAGATCTATCTTCTCTCTTCATTGGAGACAAAGGAGTTGGCCATCAAAGTAGGAGATCCACATTCATACATTCAAGTCTTCTTCCTCTTCATCAATCCTACATTGAGGCAAATTACCAGCATATACTAGATAAGGTTTTGTCTTACATAATTTTCTTTTGGTTTTTGTATTGACTCAAGGCTATTCTAGCAACATACTTGATCACATAAGTTAAGAACAATTACATTTACATGGTATGATATACTTCATTGTCGCATAATCTTTACTACATGTTAGCATTTCATTTATTTCCATTCAAGGTTAATTCCTAAAAAGGGGCTTGACCAAGGCAAGCCCCTTCCCCCCAACAAATTCCCTTTTTCTTGTGTACAGGATCAAATATGTGGACTTTCGTATTTCTAGAATCATAAAAGGTAGATCTGGAGTTACAGATTCAGACTCACACCGTAAAATACAGTTTGTAGTATGTTAGGTATAGGTCGATCTCGACCTATAATCGAAGTAGACCTATACCATGGAAGTTAATCTATTCCTGGGACCTCCAAAATTTCATAGTCTGTAGATTCTAGCCTCCAAATTCCAAACACAATGCAGTTTCAGTTTCTAACTCACTATGACAGTCATTTTCCAGATCTGAACCTACATCTTTCATTTACCTTCAAGGTGAGAACACTTGCTTTTTGCCATTTCATTACATATTATTTACAACACCCTCTTTCACAAGTATGAAGAAAAACCTAAACAATACATTGTGAAGATCATGAATTGTCACCTTACCTCATGCTAATCGGGATTACTTTGGCTAGTCTTGGACTCTTCCTCCATAATAATAATACAACATCATATATTTTGGTGAATGACCTATTTCATTCAGGTATCACCAATTTTATATGATACAACTACTACACATATTACCATTTCCAAGGCCAATACCCAATTACATATATTATATTTCAATATTTTCTTATTTGGTTTGTTTTCTTCAATCGTCCCATACTGCCAAATTTATGTTGCACTCTTCTTTGCAGTTTCTACATTCTTTTGGTTGATGCCAATGCTCTATCTTATCTATTTCTAGCCACAATTCTTGTTACCCTTTTGTGACCTTCTATATTGATAAGGAAGACAAAGAAATACTTTGATTTTAATTTCCAAATTGGTAGTTGATTAGGTTTCAAATCAAACCGAATTCTATTTTAATATCGCTGACAAAAATCATTGCGAGGAATTTCAGTTCTCATAGAGCAAGATAATTTTCATTTGATGTTACAGAGATATCTTTTGTAAATAGTAACAACAAGAGGAAGTTAATAAAGGTTTGCAAAACTTAGCTTTACAATTGCCAATTAGATTTCCTTGAAACTTGAGAAGATTTTTTTGAACAATTCTATTTTAGGCATTACGTGCAATCATCACATCCACACGACAACTTTGAGGAATTCATATGCCCTATTTATGCTTCCACATTTACATACATGTATACCCAAGTAGCTACAACTATAACATCTGACAAATTTTTTGTCCTTTGTCATTTGATGGATGTTCATGTCAAAGCTTTCCCTTAACAGACCAAAAAAAGTACAACTTACATTTAACTTGCAAATCACAACCAATAGAGAACTGAAGCCAAATCTAAACTAAAAAAATCAAACAAAATGGAAAATATTTTTTTGGTTGATGTCAGTCACCGATTCACTCGAGATGCTCGTGCATCAGTAGGGGTTATTATGTCTGTTAAGGATTCATCTCTCAGAAAGGTAAAATGATAGTTGAGACAATAAATGGCTCGTGAAGGGAAGGAGCCACATGGGTTTTGGATCTCCTGAGTCTATTTAATATATGGAATCTCATCCTATGGTTGAAAATATTAACATGATTCTTTGATAGTACTTGAGTTGTAAATGTAGAATCTACTTATCATTGGGAATGACTTTGTCTAAAAGGCTCATATCAAATAAGTGCATTTTTATATTCCTACTTCATCTATTCATGATGTAGTGACTTAAACTTAAAAAAGAAATCCTCCAAATTTGTGGCACTGGTAACAGAAGATTCCAAATCACAGAATAGAAAATGGAGTTTTTGAATTCTCTGATGGCCAAGGTTTACAAGTTTGAGGAGACTCATTACAATCTCCACTCTATGATTCAAAATAATTAATTATTGGTGAATCACATTCAATATCAACTTGACCAAATAGATTGTGAATTAAACCCTTATAATTTTGATGCAAAGTTAACAAGGAGCGACTGGACTATAGGTCATGACCTTTATATATTTTTCAAATCTCCTGATTAAATGTTCATATACTTCTTCATTGAGGACCTATTGTGGTTTCTTGTTTCTTTGTTTTTATGTGGTTTAGCATCCCAATGGTTTTGAGGTAAAAAAATGTTGAGATTCTTTACTCTCCTTTCCCATTCGTGTTTGGTGCATGGGGTGCTATATTCTATTGATATGCTTTTGATTTTTCTAAGAATTTGTTGATTGTAATGAAATCCAACATACTAGTAGGATTGTGAATGACACTATATTCCCAGTAGTATTGGTTTTTTCTTTGACTTGAACCTTATTCCAAGGTCTTTGCATTCACATCAAAACAATGATGATCAAACTTCTAGTAGATTTTCATAGCATATTTGTGTGGAATAAACTAGTAACCTTGTGAGAGGCTCTCCTCCTAAGTAGTAGGTTGCTATATCTCTTAAGAAACTATCTCAAAAGGAGTAAAAGGAAAGTTGCGATCCACGCAGATTGTGGATCTCCCCAATTTGAACCTCTTAAATCTATGTAATCTATAAATTCATGTCTTGTGGTTAACA
>MU225220.1:1109815-1129054 GCA_018584345.1 Thuja plicata | reverse complement strand
AGCCAATGAGTGCTAAGTGTTCCATTCATTCTCATGAGAGATGGGTTTGTGTAAACCACTACTCATGAATCAAAGGTCAATGAGTTTGACTCAAAAAACTACACAGTTGAATCGAAATAGAATTTATTTATTTATTTTTTTTAAAAAAAAATTAACATTGGTCAAAATTTTGACAAATGCCACGGTTAATTTCCACCAAAGTTTGGTCAAAATTTCGACCAACTCTAAAATAATTTCCAACAACGAGTGGTCGCAAATTTCGAACAATACAGTAAAAAAATGACGAGAATGCCATGCTTTCGACCAATACAATGGTCAAAATTTTGACCATTTCTTTGGTGGAAAGTATGGCATTCTCGTCATTTTTTTACTGTATTGGTCAAAATTTGCGACCACTCATTGGTGGAAGAATTCGTCGCAATTTCGACCAACTCTAGAATCAATTTCCACCAATGACTGGTCGCAGTATTGGTCAAAATTTGCGACCACTCGTTGGTGGAAGTAATCGTCGAAATTGCGACCAACTCTAAAATCAATTTCCACCAACGACTGGTCACAAATTTCGACCAATATACTAAAAAAAATGACGAGAATGCTATGCTTTCGACCAATACAATGGTCAAAATTTTGACCATTGGTTTGGTGGAAAGCATGGCATTCTCGTCATTTTTTTCAAGTGTAATGGTCGAAATTTGCGACCAGTCATTGGTGGAAATATTGGTCGAAATTTTGACCAATGAACAAAAAAATGACGTTGGTTTTAAGCTTGGGCTATAGTCGAAATTTCGACCTTTGTTAGGGTCGAAATTTTGACTAATTATAAATACGTCGAAAATTTGACAAAAAAAGACCGACGAAAGTTTTGGTCGTAAATGCGACCAATTACTGTCGAAATTTCGACCAATTGTCATCGAAAATTAAGGTCAAATTTACTAGTGACAAAGGCGATGAATTTGGTCTGGAGTTACGGACATTACTACATACAGTTTCAACAACATACTTACATAAGGGTGACCGGCTTCTCTGAGAAACCCTACTTATTGCCCAAACATTGCGGGGACAAGATAATCCTCCTAGAGTATTGCAGGCAAATGATGGAGTTGCACACCTTCGCCTTGAAGAAGGTAACAAATATTCCATTCCCAATCACCTATGGGAATTATTCATACAGTTTGGCCGCTACCAAAGAAGCGGATAATGAGCTTAAGATCTATAGCCTAGCAAAATTTTACTTAGTGCAGAAACATTTTGATCCGCATGGCAAGATTGTAGCGGCACTTCCCCGGGCATTAGAGCCCCATCAATATCATATGGAAGACTTCTGGGAAGATTTTCAAGACGACGTGGAAGTCCGAGGGTGGAATTATGTTAGAATGACCGCAGGAATGATGGAGATTAAAACTTCATAGATTCCTGGAGGACTTCTCAGACACTAGCTCCACGGTAGATCCCCAGTACAAGGCAAAGGGGATCAATAAATTGGCCCTTCCACTAGTGAATTGGAATGCCCAAGAAGGGCCCACAATTGAAGAATTCACTCGCAATATAGTGGAATGCAGCCACCTCTATTTTAAGAAGGTGTGCTCTAGGAGTGTCTGTTGGGCAGCCCAGCCGATACCAAAGTTAACTCCAGGGGCCGGGACTTCTTCGCAAGGAGTAGATAAAGGAAAAGGAATAGCGACAACTCCAACCTCGCAAGAAGTCCCCATCAAAGAACAAATAAAATAATCAATAGCAACCTCCCATCAAATGCGGGAGAATCTAATCACATGGTGTGCTACTCTGGTGCTTATGGCCGGACCAATTTGTCCTCCATCTTCCCCTTCACTAGCAGCCTTGATGGTTAAAGCAACAAGGGTGGATCCGGCAGAGCAAGCAGCAATAAGAGATGTAGGGCCACCCTTGATCACCAAGAGAAGGAAGAGGCTTGACCCAAAGCCCAAGAAAGAGTCAGAGCTAGGGATGCCCTAGATCCCTCAAGTTGAGATCCTCTCCTCCGACTCCTTGGAGCCGGAAAGGGAACCAGAACCTGTCGATGTCCCAGCCAACCCTCCTCCGCAGGATGAGTTTGATGATGTTTTTGCAACTGACAAGTTTGAAAATCTACTGGGGGACATCAAGCAGATAGAGGTTGAAGTCCCAGCACAAGAGGAAGCTCCGGAACAAGAACCTGCGTAAGAGCAGGAGGAGAAGATGGAAGAGGAGAAGGAGATAGAGCAAGAAATCGCCTCCAAGGTCCCAGAGATACAAGTTAAGAGAGCGGACCAACATAAGCAGAGTGAACAGGTGGCATCCATTGAGGGAGCCAGACCTACGGGAGCAACCGTAACCTCAGCCACCACATTCCAAATACCACTCCTCGGAGCGACCTTTGGGCAGGTAATAATTGCGGCCCAAATGTTAAATATTGGCCCGATACCTCCCCCATTGCCAAAGGACATACACATGGAAGAAGAAATCTCGGCGACAGAGGTCGGGGAACAAGAAGAACGACAAGAGGAAGAAACCCCTAGGACAACCAATGAGGGCCCAGATAAAATAGCAGATGCAGAAGATAAGGCTGAAGAAATAAACGTCACCGGGGAAGATGTCACCGACAAAGCAAGGGGTGCGGCGGAGGAGCCAGAAGAGACTCACACCACTGAGGAGCAACAACAGTAAGATACCGGGGAAGAACTTAAAGAACAGACTCTGGCAAATAAGCCACCCCTACTGCCTCAGTGGTTAGCCGAAAGAAAGAAAAGAAAAGCTTCGTCCACCCCCAAAGCTCATCTCTCCCTGGCTGAGATGATGGCTCATGTCGAGAATCACCCAAAGGCAAAGAAAGCCCGGACGGTTCATACTCTTCGAACCGGGCTAGGCGGAGAAACAGTTGCAGTTGTAGCAACACCTCCCCCAGATGCTGATGAGGCAACTGCCAAAGCCGAAGATTATGATATCACGAAGATATCACTAGGAAAAAGAGGAAAACAGGGCGAAGTGAACCTGTTGAAAGAGGCGGCCAGAGCCGTGGAGGCTCGATATGAAAAGGAGGCCTAAAGGCTCAAAGAAGAAAAGGAGAAGACATCAAACCTTATGGGGTTGCTTACAGAGCTGGCCCAACCTATTAGTGTCATTCCTCCGGAGGCCTCCACGTCTAATGCACCATTACCATAGAGCGACATAGACTCCTTGCGAGCAATGAAGAAGAAGACCCAAGTGGTCAATGAGTGGGTCGCTCTACAGATAGGAAACACCCAGCACTTCCTGGTACCCACCCTCCCAGATTTGTATGTTGCCCGATAGGTTCTACATCACGCAGAAATTATTATCAACCTGTGGGAGGGTGATATTGAAAATTATGAAGCATGGAAGGTAGAACTTGAAGAACTCCTCGGGCTTGGGGAGGAAATGGTTTCTGAGTCCGGGATTCTAGGAGAAGAATAATTTGATTTTGTGAAAACCCAACACTCCAGACTTGACCTCACATTAGAGGTGCTCAAGCAACTGGTAGGGGTTTTGCATGATAAAGTCAACTCGGTCCAGTATTCTTCAAATATGTATAAGGCTTTTGTCACGAAGGTCTCCGGAGCTGACCCATTCAGCACTAACATATGCACACTGGAGGAATATATTTTGGGGAAGTTTGATGAACTAATGGAGTCAAGATATCAACCACCGAAAGGGGTGGATGGAACTCAAATGGCAAGGCTAACTCGTGTGATCCTTAGTGGTTATGATGCGGCAAAAATGGCCGATGAATTCAAGAGGAATGTTCTAGAGCTAGGGGAACAGATCGAGGTGGCCAAATACCGGTGGTCCGGCCTCAAAGAGATTGACAAGGATGGAATCGCCCGCCTCCTCCAAACCTTCAATGATAACAGGCAACAATAAAGTTTGTTCAGGGATCGGAGAAAACCCAAACATTTTGTATTCTTTATTCTTTGGGAACACAAGTTCCCAGATCCCGAAGTCCCGAATCCTACATTTTTGTATTCTTTTGGTGATATGTGTCCCAGTCCCTGAGGCCGACCAGTCACTTTCAAGCAGTTAATAAAGGTCATCTAAGGTTGTCAGAGGACAGATAGCTATATCAAGGCATGTCAGATCAGCCATGGGCTCTCTGATAGATGATCTTCTCGAGGCGCTGCTTCGGATATACACCTAGCACATTGGAGACAAGGCGTCGCATTTCCCATTTATGAGGCATGTAGCCTCAATCTCTGAGGGGTCAAATTTCTTCCTTTTCTTTCTCAACTCTCTTCTCAAGGCCAATTCTTTTGCTCCACCTTCTTGTCTCATTCTTCTGACATGTCAGGCCTATTCCGTCTCAAGGCCTTTTGTAGAGTGGCGCGAGTAGTACTGGCCACCAGATAATATATTCTATTGTACAGTGTAATGTAAAATAGGGTTAGGGTTAGGGTTAGATGTAAATGTGTATAAATAGTAAGTCTGGCCCTTTTTCAGGGGTTGGAAAAATTGATGATTTTGTAGTCCATAGTAATAGAAGAATATTTTCATTTCAAGTTAAAGAGCTCAATGCTCCTTAGTCTTTAAGCATTCAGTAGTTAGATGCTCCCTTGGAGCCACCATTGTATTACGCACCAATGCTAACTGGAAGAAATATTGATGAAGAAGGGAGAGTTCTTGCAATGATGTTGTTGGCATTCAATCTTCTGAGTTAATGGTATTTTATGTTTTATGTTCTTCATGTCTTCTACTCTGATACTTTAAGTAGATTAATGACCTCTTTGCCCTTGCTATTGATGAAATATGAACTGATGGTTGTGTACTTCTTCGGTATATAGTGTAGTGTATCATGGAATTATTGATGTATTGGATGTTTAGACATAAATATAGGTAGATGAAACACTTCTAACCCTGCAGGATCTTTTTTTTAGTTTATTTGCTAAGTATAGAATGATTGGAGAAACCTCACCTTCCTGAATCCCCAGAGAGAACAAGTTTAAGAAACTAGCTATCCCCCTCGAAAATAGTCACATCTCCCAACCGAACCTCGCACCGTCGAGACCCGACACCTAGGTTCTTGGAGGCTCGGGGAATCTCAGTTCCCTAGACAACCTTTGCATGCGAAGTTGGCCGGTATCCCCGCTACCTGGTGACAACTTATGACTATTGGCGGACACAGTCACCAAAGTCCCATCAAAAGAAACTGGCACTAGAAGGAGGGCATGAACTCATCCCCCTCTTGAGATTCTGATTTTACACCTCCCGAGGGTTCCCCAAGCTATAGTTTTAGGAATAAAGCCTTTAGTGGGATTGAGTCTTTCTCCCCAGCAAAATTTGAGAGAATCCTTAGGTCGGCCCCAAACCCTGGAAGGTTTGTTGAACTTGAGCCTCCTGCTCAAAAGAAACAAACCCCAAAAAGCACACCAACCACTATCGTCTGGGGATCCAGCATACCTCAAAATATCCAAACTTCTCAGACAATCCCGGGAACTAGTGCCCAAACTACTCAAAATCTAGTTTCCTCAATGGCTGCATACTTCGGTAACACCGGGTCCCCTATGGGGACTTTTCTGGGTGCAATCAACGACTTACCCTTGCACCCAGAGAATATTTGCCCATGATATGAGCAGTTGGGCTCAAGGACCACAGAAGAACATTTACAGGCATACAAGGATGCTATGAACCGACACCGGATCCAACATGAAGATGTTGTGACTCGGATGTTTCCCCTGTCCTTGGGGCAGGGTGAACTAAACTGGTACCTAAACCTTCTTGCCAACTCCATCAACAGTTGGCGAGACATGGAGGACTCCTTCTTGGCTTCCTTTCGCGTACATGTGGACCCAACTTGGTCCCACAGCCAGTTCATCTCCATTAAAAAGGAACCCAATGAGCCTCTTACAGCATTCAACCATCGGTTCCAGCGCGCCTTGAAGCAGTGCACGGGCCCTTTCATTCCATCCCTGAAAGTAACCATACAGACTTATCTTAATGCGATGGACCCCTTCGTTGCCACTCTCCTTTGGAGAACAACTTCCACGGACGACCGAGATACTTTGGCGAAGGTTTACAACCTAGCCTTAGAATTATCTCATGGTCTCAACAAATCCCCGGGCGGGATTGGGCAGAATACGCCTTTCAATGTGATCCTCGGTGGAACTGTGTACGCCAGGGAGTATAACCCCAATCTAGCAATGGGTGTTCCTGCGATGGCAATGAATCCCCCACCACCGCCGATAAACCAGCAAGCCCGGTACATTTATCCCTCACATACTCAGGCAATACCGGGTCTAGAAGCCTTCCCTTGGAATCAACCATAACAGGCACAACAACCCCAGACACAACCACCCGGAGTGCCCTTCTTTCAGTCGTCCGTAACTGAAGGATTGCCGCCCCCAACTACGGCGAATGTTGTTGCCTTCCCAGGAAACCAACAACAACAACCATCACATTGTGACACAAACACTCAGTTGACCGCCGATGTTGAATCCCTCCGGCGAATGTTGTCTACCCTGACTATGGACACGGGTCAGCTGAAAGCGGGGTCCTATGCACCCCAAAATTCTAACTCCCAGAGAGGAAATATTTTCTTCGACCAGCGAAACAACAACGCCGAGGGAAGAAACTTCAACAACGGGCCTCGGCCTAATCAATAGCAATGGAACAATAACCCAAACACCGGAGGCCCGCCTCTAAATCAAAATACCAATCAAAGTGGTGCTAGACCATCACATTTCACACCGGTCGCAGACTTTCAGCCCATGACCAATTGGTTTAGATTGCATGACACAGGCTCCCACAATGAGGTAAACTGTGCCACGTTGGAAAAGGTCATCATGATCTCCCAGCTGGACAGACAGCAATCGCATGATGCCACTCCCCCAGTGCCTCCTATGCAAGAGTTGACCCATAATGCCTTGACCTGTGAGACCATCTTCTTTGGATCCTCCGAAGAAGGTGAAGAAGAATCTAAAAATCAGGGATTCTTTGATGAATCAATCCCGCCCTTTGAGGCTAATGCCTTCACCAACCCGCAAACTCCATACAATACCTAGAGTCAGGCTAGTAAAGGACCAGCTTACACGCCTACACCTCCCACTAGGGACATTTCTCCCCAGGATAACACAACGGATCAACCCGCCCCGCTAAAAGGTTCTAGCTCTAACCAAGCAAAAGACCTGGCCGAGGGAAGTCACCGATTCTTGAGAGGAAGATTCGACATTACAAAGGTATTAGAGAAAACCACCACCTCCATGACCTTGATGGAGGTTTTGCTAAATTGTCCTGAGTAGAATAAGTCTCTTCTGAAGCTCTTGGGAAACCCAGAAGTTATCAGTCGCCTGGCCAAGACTCTCTTTTGAGGACGCCAACGTGGCTGTCTTTCGGGGAAACAATGAAGATCCTCCCTTCCTACTAGGTCTGAATATCCAAGGTAAAAACATACACAACTTCTTAGTAGACTCCGGAGCTTCGGGCAACATCATGCCCTTATCAATATGCCAGAAGCTCAGATTCCATCCCACCCCATCTAATGGCACAGTGATTCAATTGGACAAAACTGTCATGAGAATGGTGGGGGAATTGAAGAACGTCCAGATATAGCTTATCCAAGACCCCAGGATAGCCAGCATAATCGATGTCTAAGTGGTGGACATCCCAGAGACTTATGGGATGTTATTAAGTTAGAATTGGTCTAAGTCCTTGAACGGATATTTATCGACCAACTTCTCCCACTTGTGGCTCCCCTGGGAAGGAGAATCAAAAAAAATCTAGGTTGAAAGTGAACCCTGGATGAAGCAGGCCCTTACCAAAGTCAGGAGGGTTAGTGAGGTCTTCTCCTTTGAGACTTCCCCCGGGGTGTACCGACCCTTTGAGATCCTAACATTTGATTTCACCTTTGGGGAGGATCCCATAATTCTGCAGAGAACCCAGGCCCTAGAAGAAAAGTTGAGAGTTGAGGTTGACTCTCAAGGTGCCACAGCAACCCCTACTACACTCTTGTCCAGAACTTGGTGCTGAGTACACTATCAAAAACATTCAGAGCTAGAGTGTGAACATTGCCTTTTCATCGCTACCCGGTGCATCGACGCCTTCCGGAGCAAAGCACATGTAGTTAATCCCTGGGAACCCAGTATTCTAACTGGAAACACCTCTTTAGTTCCATTTCCCCAGGAACCTTAGATTCAAACCCCTCCAGAGGTAAACCCCACCCACACGCCAATGGTTCGGGAGGAAGCTCCTCCCAAGTCTCCCAAGAACAATCCAAAGGCTACTCCCGCTCCCCAGCTCTAGACTATGAATAACGATTTGTGGACCCTTAAGTTTGATGGGTCCCGATCCAAACAAGGTTGCCGGGCTGGAGTAGAATTAATCAACCCACGAGGGAAATCCTTCCTCGCATCCTACAAACTGCAGTTCAACTGCACAAATAATGTTATGAAGTATGAGGCTTTGGTCCTTGGACTATTATTTGCGTTAAAGAAAGGAATCACCCGCCTCAGGGCCCTGGGTAATTCAGAGTTGGTTGTCAAATAGGTCTGGAGTCAGTATACATGTCACGGTAAGAGATTGGCCGCGTGCCACAATCGGGCTTGGAGCCTTATTGAAGATTTTGATACCTTTGGCATTGGTCTTATTCCCTGGTGACAAAATTATGTCCCAGATGCCCTTGCTATTTCTGCCAGCACACTAGAGCCCATGGCCGGCTCGCTACTCCAAATATTTTTAGTTGAGATGGTCCCCACCCCGTCCATTCTAGATAATGTCACCCACTTTCAGGTTTTTGAGGAAGATCAGCATATCCTAGCCTTCATGGCTAATGTTGGTGTCTTTGAGGATCAGATAATGGAGGAACGAGACCACGACGATACTGGACAAGGTGATGAAGATGATGGGATCATGGATCTACCTACTAACACCATCCTAAAGGGGATGGTCACGCTTGAACGAATCTTTGACTCAGACCCTCAGGGCCGAGAAAAGATGTCATCCTCTTCTGAGGGAGGAAAATTTGAAAAAGTAGACATCAGTCAGTCTGGCGAGGAAAAGATGATACACATTGGCACCTCCTACTCCCCTGAGGAGAAGGAGAAGATTCTCATGGTTCTCCGAGAATACATAGACGTGATTGCATGGGGATATGAGGATCTAAAAGCATATGACACATCCATTATGACTCATACTATCCCCTTGAAGCCTAACGCTAAACCTTTTTGGCAAAAGAAAAGACCGGTCAACCCACTGATCGAGCCTCTAATTTGTCAGGAGGTGTAAAAATTGTTGTCAGCCTGGATCATCTTTCCAATCCAGCACACTACATGGGTTGCCAATCTGGTCCCTATGAGAAAGAAGAGCGGTGAAATTTTCCTTTGTGTGGATTTCTGAAACTTGAATAAGGCCTCCAAGAAAGATAATCACCCTCTCCCCTCGTTGGATGAGGTTTTGCAGATAGTAAATGGGTCCCAAATGATGTCGTTCTTGGATGGGTACTTCGGGTATAACCAAGTCATGGTTAAGTACGAAGACAGAGAGAAAATAGCGTTCACCACCAAGTGGGGAATGTTTGCATATAGGAGGATGCCCTTTGGCTTAATTAACATAGGGGCCACATTTCAAAAGGCTATGGACATCACGTTCAAGGGCCTTGTGAATCAGTGCATAATCATCTACATGGATGATTTAACCATCTTTTCCCAGGACAGGCGTGACCATTCCGCCCATCTCACTCTGCAAGAGATGTCACCAGTATGGAATATCCCTCAACCCCAAGAAGTGCATATTCGAGGTAACTGAAGGGAATTTGCTTGGCCATATTGTCTCTGAGAAGGGTATATCCATTGACCCTGAGAGAGTTGAAGCGCTGCTAAACTTACAAATGCCCTGCAACAAGAAGGAGATGCGGTCTTTCTTCAGAAAGATCAATTTTGTCTGACAGTTCATCACTAGATTCGCCAAGATAATCAAGCCACTTAATGAAATCATGAAAAAGGATACAAAGATTGAGTGGAGTCCTAAAGCAAAGAAGGCATTCTCCCATATCAAATAGATGATAACGGAGGCCCCTGTCCTAGTTAGTCCAGACTACTCCCTTCCGCTTTACATTTACTCCTTTGCTTCGTCGCATTCTACCGCGACGGTGTTAACTCAAAAGGTTGAAGGGGAAGAATGACCCATAGCTTTCATGAGCTCCCCCTTTAAGAATGCCTAAGTTCAGTATTCATCATTGGAAAAGCAGGCCTTTTCTCTCATTCACACCGTGAAAAAATTCTGGCATTACATTCTCCGGAGCAAGGTGCATGCTATCATCCCAGACCAAGCCGTAAAGTCTCTACTGATGCAAAGTGAGTTGGGGGAAAGATGAGGGAAATGGATGTCCATCCTCCAGGAATATGACTTAGAAATGCAGCCCATGAAGATAGTCCAAGGCCAAGAACTGAGTCAAGCAATGGCAGAAGAGACTCCCTGTATAGAATGCCAAACTGACACGGTGGAGTCCATCACTCGAGACCCATGGTATACCAATTTGGTATACTTATTACTGAATAAAAAATGCCTAGAGGGGTTACCTCCCAATAAACGTCGTGCCCTGCGGATGAAAAGCCCTCACTTTATGATCAAAAACTCCACGCTTTACCGTAGGAACTACGAGGGAGTGTACCTTCGGTGCATTGACAGAGACCAAGCTGCGAAGATGATTGATGAATTCCACGGGCAGTTTGGAACTGGGCATGGCTTAGCCAATGCCACCGCTCATCAGATCCTTCAGGCCAGATACTATTGGCCCTGTATATTTAAAGATGTCTACATTTACGTTCGAAGATGCCACACTTGCCAAACTACGGCGCATCATGAGCGTAACTCGGCTATGCCTTTACAACCAGTCTTCGAGGCTAGGCCCTTCGCCCAATCGGCATTTGACTTCATCGGGGAGGTCAACCCCAACTCATCTGCCAACCACCAGTATATCCTAACTACTACTGATTACTGCACCCGGTGGTCAGAAGCTATACCTTGCAAAAATAATACAACAGGCGTAATCATTAAATTCCTGGAAGAAAACATCGTCACAAGGTTTGGAATGCCCTTTGCTTTGGTATGTGACAATGGTCCGGTTTTTTCTTCAGCATAATTAATTGAGTGGACCTACAATCGAAAGATCACTCTAAAGATTTCCAGCAACTATTACCCCCAGGGGAATGGTGTTGCTGAATCTACGAATAAAAATCTACTTGAAGTGATCAAACACCTGCTGGAAAAGAACTCCCAGGATTGGCACCAAAAGTTGAAATTTGTCCTCTAGGAAGATCGCATTCAAATAAAAGCCACCCTAGGAACGTCCCCATTCCACCTGGTTATGGCCAAAACCTAGTGTTCCCAATCAACTTACAGATCCTAGTTTTGCATTTTATGCAAGAATTCAGCAACTAGGATAACATCGTGGAGGTTCGGCTCCTAAATCTGGTGTGGATGGAGAAACAATGAGACACAGCCCTAGAACATTTTGCGCATCATCAAGCAGTGGTAAAATGATGGTTTGACTGCAGAGCCCAATACAAGGCTTTTCAAATTTCAAACTTGGTCTTGTTGTGGGACAAGGCCTGGGAAAAGAAAAGTAAGCACACCAAGTTCCAATGGCTCTGGATCGGGCCATACTTAATTTCAAAAATTTGTGGGGCAAATAATTACTGCCTTAACACCATGACCGGAGAACCTGTCCCATTTCCCATCAATGGATAGTTTCTCAAACATTATTTCGAATAAGGTGAGTTTGCCCAAAATTGTATTTTATGTAAAGTCCTTCGCTTGTAAATATTTCTTTCTCGGTGCCTTGTTGGGAGGTACCTTGCCTTGTAAATACTCTTGATGACCGTCCTTCAGGACCGTCCTTTTTCTTGGTTGTGTTTGTTTTTGTTGCTTGTCTTCTTTATGGGTTCCGGCATTTTTTTCTCCCTCTTGTGAGAATTGGAATGCTCTGCATAACATCTGGTCTCCGGGATGTTGTCTTTAACATGGTGAACTTAAGAATCTATCTTTAGCATGATGGAATCGGTTTGGTCTTCAGAGTTATTTTACAAGTTTGGTAGTACATTTTAAGCAATCTTCATCGGTTTATTTTCAGAAGTCTGGTAATCAGTGAAATAAAAATAAGGGACAAGTAATCGGACACATCGAGGGTAGATCGGTTGCACTAGTTGGTTGACCCAAGTCTGGGCTTTTATAAGATTCTTTCCGGATCTAGATTTTTCCTCCCCTATTCAACATAAAAAAAAATAGGTGGAAGGGTGAAAGAAGTACTGCCATTAAAATTAGCTAAAGCTTAATGGTGAAAGAAGTACCGCCCTCCCACCTAAGAACACACAATTAACAAAAAGAAAGGGAAGCAGGGTAAAAATCTGGTCTCCAGGAGAAACGAACAAATATGATAATTTTATGGTTTGATGTACTTAGTGCCTCTTCTCTACTCCTCCCAAAGGTCATCGGCTTGATTTCCTTCCAAAGCACACACTCCACCACTGATGAAAAGATCATAGACTAAATCCTGCATGGCCGGATTTTCTCAGACGTATCACTCTTTGCATGTAAGATACTTCGAGTAACGACTTGTTCCAGTTTTGCTAACTAGAGATTCTATAGTTCTCAAATGCGCTAAGGCATTTGTCTCAGATAGTCGCCATTTGTTATGCCCTGCATCCCCGTCCCTATATTTTGTGTGCAAAATGTTGGGTCCCCCTTTTTGCTTTCTACTTTTGGCTCTTGCCCTGTCTTTTCCTTTGTTTTCTTTGTTTTCCTTCTTCGGGGTTTTCTTCCTCGCGGTGTTGTTTTATTTTATTGGTCTCTCGTGTCTCCAGGACCTGGTCTCAGAGTTGGTCATCCTTTCTCGAGAGTAATATTCTAGACTCTGAGATTCTTCACCACGATGTCTTCTTTCCTTAAGATGGTATCGTCGCATGGAATCCCCGGGCCCAGAGTTTGGAGGTCTATCTGTCTGGATTCTGCGCCAGGAAAGGTAACTTTCTTCTACCGTGGGTATAAATAGGAATTACCTGTTACTTTCACATTTAAAACGATTAAACACTTGATAAATCAGAGCGATTTAAGAGCGATTTGCGGTGATTTACCAATAATCTAGTGCTAACCATTCCGAGCATTTTTGAGCAATTGTGGGTGGTTTGTAGTGGCAAGTTGTGATCGTTTGGCGATTGAAGCTGTTGTAGAGCATTCGCGGTGGTTTCCTTTCCTTTCCCTTCTTTGTTTTCAGATTGGTGCCTTCTCACTGGTTGGCTTTCCTGCTTTCTAGTTTTGTTTGGTTTTGTGCTGTCCCATTTTGGGTTGTTTCATTTTGTGTTTCTTTCTTGTTCCCCACCTGTTGGTGGGTTGGCTCTGCCATAGGGTTGTCCGCCCTCTGTGTAGGTGTAGCATAACCTGTAGGTAATGTAAAATTTGTAAATATTTTGTACATTGTCTGGTTTTTTGTAAATGTTTGCTCTGCACTGTGTATATATGTGCATTTGGTGTATATATTATTATATATCTATCCAGTTTGCATGTATACCCCTTCAGCTCTTGTATACATTCTATGTATATCTATTTAGTAGGCTATCGAGCTCGTCATGCTGCGTTTGTTCCTCGTTTTGAGTTGCGAGCTCGCTCTGTGCAGAATACCGCCTGTTTGAAACTTAGCTCTCAGCCGGTACCAAATAGGTGGTTTTATCTCTCCTCTGTAAACCAGCCTAATTTACATTTATGTCCCACACGTGCATTTAAATTTGTCCAAGTGGCCTTCACTTTTCATGCATTCAGACAGTTGGCTCCGCTGCCGTCACCATAACTCCTATTTATTGCTCACCCACGTGGCACCCATGTGGGCCTGACAGCTCACTTTTTGTGCACATCTACCAATGGTTACTTCCCCGGGATTCGAGTCTCTTGACGTCACCCATCCCATGTCCTTCTTTTGCTAAGTATGATGAAACCCCCCAGACCCAGATGGTTAGTTAAATTTCTAAGTTCACAATATATATGAATGCTTTTCAAAGTTTTTTTTTAACGAAAGTAACTTTTTCAGGGGAAGAAAATTACATGATGGTAAGATCTACGGACCCCAAAACATTTGTTTATCTATGTATTCTGACGGTCGCCTTGCCTTGCAATTTTTTGGCAACAACAAACTCTCAAAGATGTCTGAAGCTTCCACATCCTCACTAGATGGAAGTATGGAACTACCCTCTATGATGGTTACCAGGGCAGAAATTAGATCCAAAATAGAGAAGGCCCTAGAGAAAATGCCTATGAGCCTGAAATATGTAAAAGCCAAAGTCATCGCGGGCTCAAAGATCGAGTCCAAAGTCTAGTTCATCACCGACACCAGCGTCAGAACGTGGTTAGAAATGCACGCCTTGGTGAAGGTTATGTACATTCAGCGACAGGGCGGAGATCCATTAGCCATTCAAATTGGGAATTCCTAGATTCTCAAGGCAGCTTGTTTCCCATGCTCTATGCAGTCACTAGAGCTTATTCTCACACTTTCAGCACACTACAACACATCTGTCCGGGCTGTTATGCTTGCAGCCCCGGAGCCAACACGGTACCCTACTCCCATGGTGTCCCTCGATACTGATACTTTCCAGAGGAGCTTGGGGATTCCCCAATTTGACAGACCAGTTGTGGTCACCCGGTCAGATGTCTTGGCCCAATTCACTCAGTTGGAGGAGGTGGCTTGTATATATATGAACAACCATTGGCTAAAGACCCCGAAGAGAGACCCCAAGAGGATGAAATTAGAGATCCCTAGGTCCGAATTCAAAGAAAACATCTAGATGGGGATGATAGCATTATGCTGGGTCTTCAAAAAACAACATGCCTGAGAGTTCTCTGAGTGGATGTATTACTTTTTGCTGGGTATCAGCATAGGTGACAAATACTTTGACTGGGCTGCCATAATCTCGAACCATGTAGATTCTCAGTTCCACCAATTGGCCAAGAAGAAGAAGTTTTATATGACTTCTTACATTCTCTGGGCCCTGGCACAACAACGGCCCCATACCAATGGGCTACTCACAGAGGGCGTACTTGGGATCAGCCCGGGCCAGAAGACCCCTTGGGACCATTTCCCATAGATATAATGGAAGGCCAGCTTCCCCAATTTTTGTCGGGTAAACGATGCCTTCGTTTACTACCACCTACTTACACCTACCTGGGATGTAGGATACCGCCTGTCTATAGAGGTGATGAATTTGGTCCGTAATTACAGACATTACTACATACAGTTTCAACAATATACTTACATAAGGGTGACCGGCTTCTCCGGGAAACCCTAATTGTTACCCAAACATTGCGGGGACAAGATAATCCTCCTAGAGTATTGCAGGAAAATGATGGAGCTGCATGCCTTCTTCACCTTGAAGAAGGTAACAAATATTCCATTTCCAATAGCCTATGGAAATTATTCATGCAGTTTGGCTGCCACCAAAGAAACGGATAATGAGATTAAGAGCTATAGCCTAGCAGAATTTTACTTAGCGCGGAAACATTTTGATCCGCATGGCAAGATTGTAGTGGCACTTCCCCAGGCATTAGAGCCCCATCAATATCATATGGAAGACTTCTGGGAAGATTGCCAGGATGACGTCGAAGTCCAGGGGCGGCATTATGTTAGAATGACCGCAGGAATTATGGAGAGATTAAAACTCTGGAGATTATGATATCATGGAGATATCACTGGGAAAAAGAGGAAAACAGGGCGAAGTGAACCTGTTGAAAGAGGCATCCAGACCCGTGGAGGATCAATATGAAAAGGAGGCCCAAAGGCTCAAAGCAGAAAAGGAGAAGACAGCAAACCTTATGGGGTTTCTTATAGAGCTGGCCCGACCTATTAGTGCCATTCCTCCGGAGACCTCCACATCTGATGCGCCATTACCACAGAGTGACATAGACTCCCTACAAGCAATGAAGAAGAAGGCCCAAGCAGTCGATGAGTGGGTCACTCTGCAAATAGGAAACACACGGCGCTTCCTCGTATCCACCCTCCCAGATTTGTATGCTCTCCGGCAGGTTCTGCATCAAGCATAAATTATTATCAACTTGTGGGAGGGTGAAATGGTAAATTATGAAGCATGGAAGGTAGAACTTGAAGAACTCCTCGGGCTTGGGGAGGAAATGGTTTCTGAGTCTGGGATTCTGGGAGAAGAATCATTCAATTTTGTGAAAACCCAACACTCCAGACTTGACCTCACATTGGAGGTGCTCAAGCAACTGGTAGGGGTTTTGCATAATAAAGTCAACTCGGTCCAATATTCTTCAAATATGCATAAGACTTTTATCACGAAGGTCTCCGGAGCTGACCCGTTCAGCACTGACACATGCACGCCAGAGGAATACATTTTGGGTAAGTTTGATGAACTAATGGAGTCAAGATATCAACCCCCAGAAGGGGTAGATGGAACTCAAATGGCAAGGCTAACTCACGTGATCCTTAGTGGTCATGGTGTGGAAAAAATGGCCAATGAATTCAAGAGGAATGTTCCAGAGCTAGGGGAACAGATCGAGGTGGCCAAATACCGGTGGTCCGGCCTCAAAGAGATTGACAAGGATGGAATCTCCCACCTCCTTCAAACCTTCAATGATAACAAGCAACAATAAAGTTTCTCCAGGGATCAGAGAAAACCCCAGCATTTTGTATTCTTTATTCTTTCAGAAAACAAGTTCCCAGATCCCGGAGTTCTGGATCCTACATTTTTGTATTCTTTTGGTGATCTGTGTCCCGATCCCCAAGGCCGACTGGTCACTTTCAAGCAGTTAATAAAGGTCGTCTAAGGTTGTTAGAGGATAGATAGCTATATCAAGTCATGTCAGATCAGCTATGGGCTCTCTAGCAAATTATCTTCTCGAGACGCTGCTTCAGATATACACCTGGCACATTGGAGATAGGGTGCCACATTTCCCATTTATGAGGCATGTAGCCTTGATCCCCAAGGGGTCAAATTTCTTCCTTTTCTTTCTCGGCTCTCTTCTCAAGGCCGATTCTTCCGCTCCACATTCTTGTCTCATTCTTCTAACATGTCAGGCCTATTCTGTCTCAAGGCCTTTTGTAGAGTGGCGCAGGTAGTACCGGCCACCAGATAATATATTCTATTGTACAGTGTAATGTAAAATAGGGTTAGAGTTAGGGTTAGATGTAAATGTGTATAAATAGTAATTCCAACCCTTTTTCAGGGGTTGGCAAAATTGATAATTTTGCAGTCCACAGTAATAGAAGAATATTTTCATTTCAAGTTGCAGAGCTCAGTGCTCCTTAGTCTTTAAGCGTTCAGTAGTTAGATGTTCTCTTGGAGCCACCATTGTATCATGCACCAGTGTTGGCTGGAAGAAATATTAATGAAGAAGGGAGAGTTATTGCAATGATGTTGTTGGCATTCAATCTTCTAAGTTAATGGTATTTTATGTTTTATGTTCTTCATGTCTTTTTCTCTGATACTTTAAGTAGATTAATGACCTCTTTTCCCTTGCTACTGATGAAATATGAACTGACGGTTCTGTACTTCTTTGGTATTTAGTGTAGTGTATCAGAGCATTAATGATGTATTGGATGTTTAGACATAACTATAGGTAGATGAAACACTTCTAACCCTGCAAGATCTTTTTTTTAGTCTATTTTCTAAGTGTATAATGCTTGGAGAAACCTTACCTTCCTGAATCCCCGGAGAGAACGAGTTGAAGAAACCAGCTATCCCCCTCGAAAATAGTCACATCTCCCAACCGAGTCCCGCACCGTCAAGACCCGACACCCAGGTGCTTGGAGGCCCAGGGAATCTCAGTTCCCTGGACAACCTTTGTAGGCAAAGTTGGCCGGTACCCCCGGTACTCGGTGACAACTTATGACTATTGGCAGACCCGGTCACTGTAAGAAAACTCAGGTGTGGAAACAGCTTCCTACACTAATCTCTAAAGGAAAGTATTGTGAAAATTCTTTTAAATCCTTACAATTTCACATTCGTTAACTACTTTAACAAAGATATTGAAACCATATACCATGCATACAGAAAATAGAGAATGACACAATGATTTACCCTAGGGAAAACCTTTCGGTAAAAAACCCCAGCACTCCAAAACCTGCATAATGTATTATCTTCAACACAACAGTTACAACACACTTGCAATGCAAGTTCTTTCAGGAGACAATCGACACACAGACAAATCCCGTAGCACCAAATTATACCAACAATACACTTTTTTCGTATCCTTTCCTGTAACCCTAAAAAATGCTTATATCATGCGCTTTCCTTTTTAGGGAAACTTCCAAAGATAACTGTATTAGGGTTTTACCATTCTCCAATAAAATAGGAACCCTAAAAAAATTTTGTTGGGATCAAGGATTGGAAGAGTGTATAGTACTCAAATTTATCATTTGCCACATGTCATTGCATGTCTTCACCTATCATTGAAATCTCCTAGAAATAGCTCTTACGTGTCATAGGAATCCGTCATAACCATTTCACCCATGATCTCCTTACACACAATTCAAGATGCCGACACATCAAGTGGAGTTCACATCAACATGCCAACTAGACATGTACACTCACACTTAATTACATTATTTGCAAGAAATACATTTTACAAAACAAATAATAAGAATAGGAATTATCCAAGGTTGAGACACCTTATTCCTAACATTCTCCCACTTGTCGAACACCTTGTAAGAGCAATAGGAACATAACAAGAACTAACTACTATAGGCCAAAAGGCCCATAGACTCTGAACACCATCTGAACTTCGTAGTACCCACTGATCTCATTAATGCATCTACAACATTCTTCACAGTATCTACCTTCTCCAAATTTACCTTTCCATCTTCCATAATATCTCTCACAAAGTGAAACTGCACATCAATGTGCTTCGTTCTGGCATGGAAAGTTGGATTCTTCGCAAGGAAAATAGTGCTCTGACTGTCACACCAAATAGTAATATGTTCTGCATCAACACCAGCATCAGAACACAATTTCCTAAGCGAAATGGCTTCCTTACAAGCATGAGTAGCAGCCATGTACTCAGCTTCTGTAGTGGACAAAGTAACCACAGGTTGTCGCTTACTCATCCAACTGATGGCACCACTAAACATAGTGAACACATAAGCACTGGTGGTGTAACCACCTGAATTTGGTATGTCGCAACTATGGACCCTATTTGCCCTAAGTGTGATCATACCCTTGATTTATGTCCAAACAACCCTATTACTGCTTGGCATAATTCTTTTAATCAATTTAATATCCTAGGTGATTTTTATCACTGATTTAT
>MU225220.1:1052361-1083333 GCA_018584345.1 Thuja plicata | reverse complement strand
ATCAATTCTCACACACTTGATTCTTTTACCAGTCTGATTCTCCACGAGAGCCTTAAATTCCTTGAACCGACTGAAAACCTGTGTCTTACTTTTCAGGAAATATATCCAAGTCCTTCTACTGTAATCACCTATAAAAGATACAAAATATATAGAACTGGAGATAAAAGGAACTTTTACAAGACCAAATACATCAGAATGAATAATATCCAAAATACCAGAAGACTTGTGAGAACTGGAGTAGAACTGAACATGATTTTGCTTACCATAAACACAGTGTTCACAAAAATCAAATTTGAGATTACAATCATTTAGCCACTCGACGAGATTTTTAGTTTTCAAGGTCCTAAGACCCTTCTCACCAATGTGGCCAAATCTCATATGCCACAACATTGTCTTTTCTGCAAGAAGCTTGCCTTCCAAAGTTTTTGCACCCTTAGGTACACTTAATGCACTTCCATCGGAACCCATTGCCACAGTCTTCTTTACTGCTCGTTCAGATGGTGGGGATGAAGTGATAGTCACTCTCTTTGAAATAGAAGAGCTATTACACTGAGCAATGCATGCATCAAGCTGAAACAAAGTACCTCTCCTAGTACCTTTAGCGAGCACCATAGAACCTCTCATCATCTTGCATCCATCTTTCGAAAAGACAACTTGCACACCTACATCATTCAGCATACTTACAGATAATAGGTTTCATGCCAAGCCTGGAATGTGCATAACTCCATCGATTCCCTTTACTCGTCCATCAGGAAATCTCATAGTGACCCTTCCGCGTCCAACTATCTTTAGGTGAGAATCATCACCCAAGTACACCTTTCCACCATCAAACTCTTCATATTTTGAGAACCAGTTTTGATGAGAGTTCATGTGAAAAGAAGCACCCGAGTCTACTAACCACACATCATTAGATGCATGGGCTGCCAAAGCTGCAATAAAAGCATCTCCATCTTCTTGAGATTTTTCAGAATCTGAATCTGAGCCTTTCTTCTTCTTCTTTGGTTCTTTGCAGTCCCTCCAGAAGTGCCCAAATTTATCACAGTTCAAACATTTTACCTTGGACTTTCCAGGAGTCTTAGAACTCCCACGGGATTTGGATCTACACTTGTTTGACTTATTGTCATTCTGCTTTCCTTTGTTGTTGGATCTCCCACGAACAGCAAGAGCTTCCTTAGACGAATCCGAAGTCTTTCTTCGCATCTCCTCAGATAGTAGCGAAGACACCACATCATCCATACAGAATGTGACTATAGTACTTCTAAGAGCCACCACAAGATGGTCCCACGAATCCAGCAAGGAACAAAGCAGGGTCATACATCGATCCTCCTCCTCGATCTTGGCACCGGATGATGCCAACTATGCAATCAATAAATTGAATGCGTTAAGATGATCAGTTACCGATCCACCTTCCTCCATTCTTAAAGGATACAACTTCTTTCTCAGGAACAACTTATTCACCAGAGATTTGGTCTGATACATAGACCCAAGCCGTGTCCACAAAGAATTCACAGTAGTCTCATCAAGAACATTCAGAAGAACAACATCTGCTAGACAGAGTCTGATGAGACCCTTAGCCTTCCGATCCTTGATCTCTCAATCCTCTTGAGATATCCCTGCAGGTCTCACAGCAAGTGAAGTAGCCTCCCATAGATCACGGTCTTCAAGCATGTCTTTCATCTTGAGTTTCCACAACTTGAAATTAGTGCCATTAAATTTCTCCACCTCCATTCTACTGTATGAGGAACTTGTCATCTCAATCTTCAAATAAGATTCAGAATACTCTGCACAAAAAACTCCCACTCAACTTGAGATTAGCTCAAAAAACCCTACCCAACAACTAGGATCAAAAGTTGATCAGGCTCTGATACCACTTATAAGGAAACTCAGGTGCAGAAACAACTTCCTACACTAATCTATAAAGGAAAGTATTGCACAAATTCTTTTAAATCCTTACAATTTCAGATTCGTTAACTACTTTAACAAAGATATTTCAACCATATACCATGCATACAGAAAATAGAGAATGACACAATGATTTACCCTAGGGAAAACCTTTCGGTAAAAAATCTCAACACTCCAAAACCTGCACAATGTATTATCTTCAACACAACGGTTACAACACACTTGCAATGCAATTTCTTTCAAGAGATAATCAACACACACAGATAAATCCTATAGCACCAGATTATACCAACAATACACTCTTTTTGTATCCTTTCCTGTAACCCTAAAAAATGCTTATATCATGCACTTTCCTTTTTAGGGCAACTTCCAAAGATAGTCGTATTAGGGTTTTACGATTCTCCAAGAAAATAGGAACCCTAAAATTTTTTGGTTGGGATCAAGGATTGGAAGAGTGTACAGTACTCAACTTTATCAGTTTCCACATGTCATTGCATGTCTTCACCTGTCATTGAAATCTCCTAGAAATAGCTCTTACGTGTCATAGGAATCCGTCATAACCGTTTCACCCATGATCTCCTTACACACAATTCAAGATGCTGACACATCAAGTAGAGTGACACATCAACATGCCAACTAGACATGTACACTCACACTTAATTATATTATTTGCAAGAAATACATTTTACAAAATAAATAATAAGAATAGGAATTATCCAAGGTTGAGACACCTTATTCCTAACAGTTACCAAAGTCCCGTCAACAACTTCCCTTTCCAATATTTAGTCTTCTTCTAGTGTGTACAGCTTGCCTTCCTCCTCTAGTTCTTGCATATGTTCTACCTTTCGGTTGAACTATCTCATTTGCAGCCTTCTCTTTTTCTTGTACAGAGGACGTGGTTTTCTTTTTTGCTCCTGTAGTACTCGGTGAGGGTACTATTTCCAGTTGCTTGTCAACTACAACAATAGCTTTGGCATTACTAGATTCATCTTCTCCTAGGGTTTTAGATAGATTTTCAATAATCTTCTCTATTTTCCTTATTTCCTTAGGTATGAAAATATTTTGCTTCCTTTTCTCTTTTACTTCCTAAAAAGTGTTATATCTCAGAGCTTTGGGATCAATGGGTTTTTCTAGAAGGGCTTCTATCTGTTTTGAGGCTTCATCAATATTCATCTCATATCCCATAGGTTCTATCCATTCTTAACACAAGGAGGGGCTAATAATGGGACTAAAGGCTCTCCCAACTACCAAACCACCTCGCAGAACCAATGCGCAAGCCAAAACAACATAGTGAGAGAAGAAACAACATAGTGGCTTTTATCATTAATTTATCAAACTCATTACATGTTGGGCTATAAGGCCTTCCTGGTTTTGGCCATATACATTCAGTGAATTACAATGTGATCTTCATACATGCAAGGTCACATACTTGCTTACAGATAATTCAAATCTCTATCTTCTATCCAATCATCATGCTCTAGAAACTCTAAGTACTTCCTAAAACTAAGAACAAAGAAACAAATATATACAAGAGTCCACCAAGAGAGGTCGGCGCTCAAATCTATACGTGAGACCTAGATTTAGGTCCACATATATCCCAATGAAATACCCCAAATCAATTAAGCCATCAAAATTAACTGAAGAATTCGGCCACCAGATCCAACTCCAAAATAATCATCTTGGGCAAAGGTTGACTGAGCAACAAAGTGACTTGGGAAAAGAACACCCCGAATGACAGGAAATAGAACCTAAGCGTCAAAAGAGAAACCCAAGCGATAGGAAATAAATAAGCTTGCCTGAGCAACAGACCTGAGCAACAGACCTGAGCAACAGAAATGAGCATGCCCAAGCAATAGAACCTGAGAAACAGAGTATTTCCTGAGGAGTCTCCAAACAAACTAAATAACAAAACAAACATCTTTTTGGTTGAGCAAGATTGCCAAGGACCCAAGATGCTCCTGCATCAGACACCTGGGGTTAATAGAAATGATTCCCCGAATCATGTATCGGGTCCAACCTGAAATGAATCCAACTTAGATTGAGAAATCCAAGATGAGTCCTCAATCAGTTTGTTCTTCCACTTTACCAGATATTCCATGTATTCTTTTCCTCTAGTACTTCTGCCAATTCTTTGTTTCAAAATATTTTCAACTTCCTCTATATGCTTCTTAGGATAATCACTTGATACTGTCACCTCTTCATCAGGTTCATGATATTCATACAAGTCTAAAATATTGAATATAGGTGATATATCCATGTCATCAGGTAATTCAACTTCATAAGCATTTCCACTGTCAAGTCTTCTCAGTATTTTGCAAGGACCAAATTTCTTCATCTTTAATTCTACATATGTTCCAATAGAAAATCTATCTTTCTTCAAATGAATCATTACTGCATCACCAAATTTAAATGTTTTATGTCTACTTGATCTGTCTGCACTATCTTTGTATTTCTGATTACTTTTCTCCAGCTTTTGTTTCACATCTTCATGCAATGTCTTTATGAACTCAGCAAATTCCTCTACTTTAGCACTTCTTTTCTCTTCTCCAACAATATCTCTCAAGTTTGATATACCTCTCGGTTGTGTACCATGAACAACCTCAAAAGGTGTTTTTCCAGTACTTCTATTTACTGAACTATTGTATGCGAAATCAGCTTGTGCCAACATCAAATCCCAATTACTTGGTGTGTCTCCAACTAAGCATCTCAACAAATTACCCAAACTTTGGTTTACAACCTTTGTTTGTCCATCAGTTTGTGGATGAAATGTTGAACTAAACTTCAACTCAGTATCCAACTTCTTCCAAAGTGTTCTCCAAAAATAGATAACTTACTGTCTCGGGTAGAGATGATACTCCTCAGTAATCCATGCAATCTGACAATCTCCTTAAAGAAAAGATCTGCTATATGTACTGCATCTGATGTTTTCTTGCATGGTATGAAATGTGTCATCTTAGACAATATGTCCACAACAACAAATATGGAATCATTACCTCTTGCTATCCTAGGTAAGTCAAGAACAAAATCCATGCTAATATCACTCCAAGGTTTCTTAGGAACAGTAATCGGTGTATACAAACTAGTATTCTGACTCACTCCTTTTGCAACTTGACAAACTCCATAACTTTTCACAAATTTCTAAACATCCTTATACAACTGAGGCCAAAAGTACCTTTCCTTCAGCAAACTCAATGTTTTATCAATACCAAAATGTCTAGCCAATCCACTACTATGTTTCTCCTTAATCAAATTAGTTCCCATTGATCCTCTCGATATGCACAACTAAATACCTTTAAACAACATATCTTCCTGAATGAAATAGTCTTCATACTTACTTGATTGATTTGAATTAGGTGCTCTGCACACTCTCCACTGCTCAAAAAAATCAGGATCACTTTCATACAAATTCTTCATGTCATCAAAATCAAGAACCTCAATTCTCATTTCAGTCAACAGAGATCTTCTTCTACTCAATACATCAGCAACTTGATTAGAAACTCCACTCTTATGCTTAATAAAAAATGTGAAACTCTGCAAATACTCTACCCATTTCATATGTCTCTGATTCAACTTATTTTGACTACCCAAATACTGTAAAGCTTTATGATCAGTATACAACACAAGTTCATTTGACATCAAATAATGTCTCCATTTCTTCATAGCTTGTACAATAGCATAAAACTCTTGATCATAGACAAAATATTTCATTTTTGCATCATTCAAGTTTTCACTAAAGAAAGAAACAGGTTTACCTTCTTGATTCAACACAACTCCAATTGCACTTCCACTTGCATCACATTCAACTTGAAATACCTTATTGAAATCAGGTAATGCTAACACAGGTAATTCAGCAACCTTGAGCTTCAAAGCTTCAAAACTCTTATCAACTCTATGTGTCCATTTGAATTCTCTTTTGTCTCCTCTCATTCTTTCAGTCATAACACTACAAATAGAACTAAAATTTTAGATAAACTTCATGTAAAAACTTGCCAATCCATGAAATGATCTTACCTCAGTGACATTTTCAGGTGTAGGATAACTAAGTATAGCTTCAACCTTCCCTCGATCCATCTTCAAACCATCAGCTGAAATCATAAAACCCAAATACACAATCTCTTCTTTCATGAAGGAACACTTCTTCAGATTTATCAACAACTTTTCATCTTTCAATCTCTGCAACACTTGGCTTATATGCATCAAATGCTCTTCTCTAGTCTTACTGAATATCAGAATATCATCCAAGTATACAATCACACACTTATTCAAGAATTTCTTCAAAACTTCATTTATAACCTCATAAATGTACTCGATGCATTAGTTAAACCAAAAGGCATAACCAACCACTCATACAAACCTTCCTTTGTCTTGAAAGTAGTCTTCCATTCATCACCTTCTCTGATTCTGATATGATGATATCCACTCTTCAAATCAATTTTGATGAAATATCTTTCTCCACTTAAACAATCCATTATGTCATCCATTCTCGTTATAGGAAACCTATACTTCACTGTGATCTTGTTAATTGCTCTGGAATCAGTGTATATTCTCCATTCTCCATTCTAATGTAACTAGGTGGGGTTGCTATGGTGTCTTTACATGCTATAAGGACTTGCTTAGGATTTCTCGTAGCCTATTAGGGTTCACTCAGATACTCTTCTTTGTATAGGATCACAATCCTATCCTTCTAACCACCCCACCTAGTTACACCAACTCAAATACTTATCAAACCAGGGTTCTACTTGTTGTCAACATTGTATATTCATACAACATGAATCTTTCTTTCTACATAGTGAATGGGGGATGTATTTAGGTGTTATTTAACCCCATTCCACCTTTTGATTGCAAATCAATTGATTTTAGTGACCCAAACTTTCCAAAATGACCACTTGCACCAATTAGGGCTACTAGAATTAGCCCTATTTGAGAGGTTTTCTCCCTTTAACTCCAAAATATCCTTAACAAGGTGATAAATAAATTTGATATCTGAATACCATCTATGGAGACCTACAATATTTTCAAGGTCACAACTCCTCAAGTTGTCCGTACACTGGAAAGTCACAACTTGGTCTAATAATGAGGGTTTCAAGTTGTTTCAGACTGTCTTCTCTAGGGTCACTTCAAAAATATAGCAAGAATCCACTTGGGAATCCCTCCTTATTGATTCTACTCCTTCACACATCCCCTTAACTACTTCCAAACTTGGATTGAAGCTTTCAATGCATTCAATCCACTGCCTTTTGCATTTAACCTCTGTTGTTGTTTAACTGAGTGTTATCAACTCGCCTAGGGAATCATGGAAATACAAGAAAAACTAGTTTCTGGGGAACCTCCTCCTGCACACAACATAATATACAAGTCCACATCCATATATCAAAAACCCAAAAAATTCCTATGGTGCGAATGGGAGTGGCAAGAGTATTTTCATGGACTGCCTGAATAGTGGCAACAGTCTGTCTAAAAGCAAATGATTTTTAAAACCAATCAAAATGAACTATTCCTAACTTTCTCAATGAATGAGAAAGTTCTATATTGGGTTTCTTGACATGGATCCAAGGTTAGATCATTATTTTCAATCCATTTAGCCTTACATGCAACCAAAAACTCAAAATTGTACTATTGTGATACTAGAAATTGAAAAAGCTTTTACAACATGTGAGAATGATCTCTAAAAAACTTTCAAGATGAATGAGAAACTTTCAAAAGACCATTATAGACATAGATAAACCATTAAAACATATTTATAAGCTTATCTTCACATGCATGCAATCAAAAAGCACAAAAATAGTGTTCTTCAAAAACTCAGAAATTTTTTCATTCATGCAAACTACTTCTCCTTCATTATAGATCATTTCTTGTGGTTTTACATAGGTTTTCCAAATCCTAAGTAACCTCCCATCATGGTTTGATGCATTAAAAAACATCATTCCTCATCCAACTCGGTCTGCAGCATATTCATCAAAACTGTCATGCAAAATCCAAAAGTTGTCATAGCAACTTTTTGGCTTTTTGGCTTTCTCGACCAAGTAGAACTTGGGATCTCTTTGTGGTATTTCATAAGGTATGTTAATGATTTATAGGAATTATTTATCCTCTTGACAATCATTCTTCTCTCTTTTTCCATTTTTAGCACTTTTTGGCCAAGTTGACAACTTTGGCACGAATTTACAACTTTTGCAATATTAAGACAAGCTTTGAGGTTTTATCTTTGAATGTTTTCATATGACAGATAACCATTTCAAAAACATTAAAAACATCACCTAATCTATTCAAGTCCTCTTTTCACTCTAGGACTCATCTCTACAACATCTCCTTGAAAGACACACAAAACAACTCCTAAGCAAACTATCTAGTCATGGATTGACCTAGTCATATCCATCATAGGGAAATAAAGAAAATGACCTTCTAAGGTCCACACACACTCTCCTGACTTGGATAGAGTGAATACATGCCATAAATAAATAACATTAAGGGGTTGAGTTAGGTGTGCTCCTGCGCAATACTCCCCCAAACAAAAGAAAGGTTAATCCATCCTTGGATTGAGCATGTTTGGATCAATGCCCAACCTTTTAAAATTTGTTTCTCTAATCCAAGTAGCATCAGTATCTTCTTTTTCATGTCATTTTACAAGGTTCTCCATGTAGTCTTTGTTCCTAGTCTTCTTGTAGACCCTTGAGTCTAGTATCTTTTCAGCTTTCCTAGTGGATTATGGTTCAAGTTTAGATCTTTTACCTCTTGTATGACCTATTGAAGGTTCTTATCAGCATCTTGAATTAGTCCTTTGTATGCTACCAAATCTGCTATGTTAAAAAATGGTAACAACCCAATGTATTCAGGAAGCTCCACCTTGTATGCATTATTTCCATACTTTGCAAGTATCTTACATGGACTCAACCTCTTCATCTATAGCTTGTGAGGAACACCTTTTTTGCAGCCTATGTTTGTTCAAGTGTACCATCACAAAGTCTCCAATCTGAAACTAAACATCCCTCTTTATTGCATCCACCTTTGTCTTCACCTTTTCAACATTGTCAATCAAGTTCTTTCTCACACTTTCATGGACTTCTCTCATTGAATGAGAAAATTTCTCAGCATATCCACTACCATGCATTCCTTCCGTCAATTCTCTAAGTTCAAAAATCCCTCTTGAGTGAAAGTCATAAACAATTTCAAAAGGACTCTTACCAGTTGATATGTTCATTGTATCAGTGTATACATATTCAGCTTGTCCAATGAGTTCGTCCCATGTTTGACCATACTCCTTTGTGAGGCATCTCAGAAAGCTACCAAGGCTCCTATTAACCACCTCTGTTTGGCCATCTATCTGTGGATGGTAGGCAAATCCAAAAGACAAGTTAGTGTCAATTGTTTTCCATAAGGTCTTCCAAAAATGGCTCATGAATTTGGTGTCTATGTCTGAAACAATACTAAGTGGGAGTCCATGGATGCTCACCACTCCACTGAAAAATAACTAAGCAATGTTACAAGCATCATGAATATTCTTGCAAGGTATGAAATGAGCCATCTTTCTAAATCTGTCCACAACGACATAAATAATGTCATATCCCTGCCTTGGTCTTGGCAAACCAACTACAAAATCCATGCTTATGCATTCCCATGGTCTGGTTGGGATTGGAAGTGGCTGATAAAGACTTGCATTGGAAGATGTGCCCTTTTCTTTTTGATACACTACACAACTCTCAACATACTGTCTAACATCTCTATTCATTCTAGGCCAAAAATAGAACCTAGTGACTAGCTCTTGAGTCTTATTGACTCCAAAATGACCACTAAGTACTCTGTTATGTTTTTATTGAATCAAATTCTCTCTCATAGACCCTCTAGGAACACAAAACTAACCTCCTTTAAACAATAAATCATTCTCCAAAGTATATTCAAAAAACTCACCATGAAAATTGTTTTTAAACTCTTTGCATACCTTGTAGATTTGGGCAAAATCTTCATCTTCAGCATATAGGTCTTTGAAACTATCAATACCTATGCTTTGTAGGTGAACTTCTTGGACTGTGAGAAGCCTTTTGCTCAATGCATCTGCAACCTTATTTTGACCTCCCTTTTTATGCTTGATATTGAAAGTGTAGGCTTGTAGATACTCCACCTGTTAGGGATTTTTCTTGCATGAACCACAGTGCTTGAATGATTGTTTAAACACTATGACTCCTAATACTGATTCAGACAAGAGAAATGCCTAATTGATGAGAATTGGATAAGATCCTCCTTCTTTTTTGAGCTACACATGCTCAGGCAGGTATTACCTCTGAATGATTACTGATTATCCAGTATATGTTATAGTGGACACTGATTTCTTATTTACCCTTTATTGAATCAACTTATAAAACACCCTGCAGATGACCAAAATCAACTGGATACAGAGATTAACCAAATAAACTATAATTGTAAAAATATAAAAATCAATGAGACAAGGATTCTCATCCTTCTTCCTTTTAAGGAGGGTTAACCTAGTGATTCACTCTTCAAGGAATCAACAAAATGAATTGTATCCAGCTGATACAAATCCACTTAAATTCAGCTCGTGTGTTCTTACTAACCGTGTGTAATTGATTGATTGGTTTATTTGGATGAAGTAGTAACTGCTTATCAAACTCTAACCAGTGCCTATTCCTTGGGCAAAGAGTCAAATGAAAACATAAATCCACAGAAACAATTAAGGAAATACCATAGAATGCCTTACAAACTATATGCATCTTAGATTAAATGCCTTACAAACTATCTTATCACTTCTATATCATTGCATCAAATCCCTACAACATTGTTTTTCTCTCTGAAATTACTTGAGAAACTTAGTTCTTTCCTCGAAAGAAACTCACAAGTAATTAGACAGGTTAACTTATAACCGACATGTTTTAGATGCCTTACAAACAAAACATACAAGAGCATAAACAAAATATAAAGAGACAGGACAATATAGAATAGGAACTGCATTGTACTTTATTAATATGCTTTGTTTCGATACATCCAGACAAGAAGCTTAAGAGTATGAAAAATTAGAAGCCTACCTTGCAGTAGAAATTCAACAACCTTTAAAAAAAGCCACAACAGACCTATATATAGCCCAAAATCATCTTGGAAACCTTAAGAGATAAGGATGTAACAAGCTTCGGATGATTTTGACCTAACCCTAAAACTCTAGAAGATAAAATGCAATTTTCTTCTAAAACTGAAAGATAAATAAAATATCTAAGTTCATAACTGTTGTCTTCAATTCCTTTGGCCTTTTGTTAGAAAAACCCATCATGTAATCAGGCAATTAAATGCCCCATACTTCTAAAACTGTCTCATTTCCAATGGCTGAAACTTGGCTGAGTGTTGGTTGACCATTTTCTTTACCAATATTGAAACAAATATATCACTAACCCTCACCACCAGCTATTAGGTTCTTTGCTTTTCGACCTCTTATCACTGGAAACAATGCTTTGGGACGCATCAGTCATATCTGCAATCAATTTATGCTCATCAATGCTCCTGAGAAACACTCAAAATATCAGCCACAGGTTTCAAAGCAACTCCCATCATCATTACTTTGATCAAAAGGAAACGGCGGATTCATGTACAATGTCTGCAAGTTGAAAAACTATGCCATCACCATGAAATCTGATATGAAACCCTTTTAAATAGTTGAATTTAAACCTTAACGGTCACAGGTGGCGTAGGTTTTTTGCATCGACGACCGAGATTTGAATTTTATCTCACCTTTAAAACATATCCGCCGATCAATTCTGACATTTACCTGAGCATTTGACCTCGGTCTTTAACATTCCTTTGAACTCAAGTTATCCTCTTTCTCTACGTCTCCAAGTCGCTGAACCGATTGGAATATTTGGGTTTTCTTAAGAGACCCAACGACTAAGCACACAAATCTAGGCCCACTTAGACACATGTCACCCTATCGTTTGTTTGCAACTGCCCCCTCATCTTTGATACTGACATTAGCTCTGACCTTTGACCTAACTCACCATTAACCATGGACAATCTAGAGACTCAGCGACTGAGTAATCTCAAAGTCGCAAGACATTCTTCTTAACTATAGTTTAATCCGGAGACTGGGTGACTGAAGGCAATCTTAACTCTCATTAAACCCTTACTCTTATCTGGAGACTTGGTGACTAAAACCTAGTCTCCAAGTCGCATAATGATCTTGACTTTTCAACCTTCATCTGGAGATTCAGCGACTGTCATTGATCTTTCATCTAGTTGCATCTGACGGTTGTCGCTAAGTTGCCTTATCTATTCTGCAAACCCTAATCCATCATGAGACTAGGCGACAACATAACACGTGTCTCATCTTTCCTTATGTCTTGTAGTCTCTAGATCTTTAACTCAACTCAACCTTTATCACAAGATCGGGCGATAATGCAAGTTTACAAACTCAATATTAACCTTAGAAAAAACTAGAGACTACGCGACTAAAGAGACTAACCTGAATAGCATTCGGGCCCACCATCTACACATGGCACACTATTGTAATGCCTTAGACATAACTTGACTGCAACTTTCTCATAAAGTCATAACGATAGTCATTAGATTAACTAAACATGCTCGGCATTTAAACTTGATCACCGATCACTGACCTAACCACGAGCTAACCCTCCTTCTGACCATAGTCTACATTTTGCGATCAGGCGACTGAGTAATCTCAAAGTCGGGAGATAATTTTCTAACCCTGGGTTACATCATGAGACTTCCCGACTACCACAGGATCTTGATTTAAATCAACGGTTGTCGCCAGATCTCATAATAAACAAAATAATATGTCATTTCTTACAGAGATAACCTGACAAAAGGGAAATGTTGAGTCATGAGAGATAAAGGAATATTTAGGAAACATTAGGAGATCTTGTGACTGCATTAGGATAGGAAATACGCACATGCCAAAAATTATTTTAAGTTACTTGCTAAAGTAACTTCAAAACATAACATATTTCAAAGAAATAGGGTTTTTTGCCATTTTCAAGTAGATTTAACCTAGGGCTTAGGGTTTTTTGACATCTCTCTTCAATTTTTACCTAGAAACCACAATTTTCAGAGGGATCTTTTGCAATTTTAGATAGGATTTTGATTTTTGAGAAAAGATAGGCATGAGAACAACAACATTTACTGGGCAGACATCAAAACTGGAAATACAACCAACAGTGGCTTTATTTGAGGATGGCTAAATGAAAATTTATGGCATGAACCACAGAATCTCTGGTTGCAGATCACTTCAAAAAATGAGAGCAACCTACTGCAGAAAGGAAACACTATATACATATGATACATACTTGTGCATAGAAAATTTGATTTCTAATTGAAGAATTTAAATTACAATTTAAATTCTTCTCCATCCATATTCTTCAGCAGATATGAATCTTTTCCAAAACTCTGATAAATAACAAATGGTCCAAGCCATAAAGACTCAAACTTCTTGTGTTTCCCTTTATCCTATGATCTCACATTCCACTGAAGTACCAAATCATCTGGTTGGAATTTTCTATCACTAGCCCTTTTATCAAATAGATACTTCATTTTCTGTTGTAACTTAATATTTTCTTTCTGGCTATCTTTTCTAATTTCATCCAACTCTGCCAACTGCATCATTCTATTCTGCATACTATCAGAAACTTGTAAATGCTCCTCTTGTATAAACTGGTATACAGGTAATAAATTGTTCATAGGCATCCTAGACTGTAAACCATATACAAGCTCAAATGGTGATTTTCCTGTTTCTTTCTTAACTGTAACCTTGTCAGCCCACAATGCCAATTTTAGTTTTGTATGCCATGCTCTTTTATTCTTTTCAAGAGTCTTCTTTAAGATCTTCAAAATGTTTTTTGTTGCTAGACTCAGCCTGTCCATTTTCCTATGGGTGGTATGGGGATGAATGTGACATTATGATCCCATACTCTTCACAGAAATTTTTGATCTCATCAAATCTAAAACAGATAGCATTATCCATCACTAACTTTTAAGGCACACCAAACCTGGTTAGAATATTATCCATTAGAAATTTAGTAACAACCCTACTTGTAGCCCCTTTTGTGGGCACAACTTCAATCCATTTTGTAAAATAATATGTGGCTACAAGTATCCAACTGTGTCCTCCACTAGATTTTTCTGCAAACTCACCAATAAAATCAGTTCCCCACATAGAAAAAGGGGCCTCAGCATTCACTGGATTTAATAACAGAGCTCCTGAAAATTTCAATTTATTTGAGAACCTCTAGCAAGGCTCACATTTTCTGACATATGCATGTGTATCTTTGAATAAACTGGGCCAAAAATATCCAGCCCTTAGAATCTTATGGGCATTGGTCTTGGCAGAAAAATGACCTCCACATACCCCTGCATGCATTTCACTTAAAACCTTCTCAAATTGGCTTTGATCTAGACATAGTAATAATACACCATTTTTGTCTTTCCAATACAAATCTCCCTTAATTAAGGTGTATTTTTGGGCCTGCAATCTGAGACTTCTCTTTTGGTTATCCGTCATAGTATTAGGACATTTGGCATTTTTTTTAAAGTACACAATATCAACATAGAATGGTTGTTTCTCTATACTTGTATTTGTCTGATCATGTATCTTTGTATTATTCACTTGTACTAAATCCAAATTATCCTCTATCATTAGTTTTTCCAAACCCTGACCTCTCACCAATTTTGTAATGTGGATTTCTAAATTAAATTCTTGAATTTTGTTTATCCACTTACATCTCTTACCTGTCACTTCTGACTGAGTAAGAATATCTTTTACTGGTGAATGAGGAAAATATGCTTGCACCTTAGCACAAACCAAGTATGGTCTAAAAGATTTTACAGATTTTACTAGGGCATATGCCTGCTTCTCCATCATCTCATAATTTAGCTTTGTAGCCTGGAGACATTTACTATAAAAGGCTATTGGATGTTCAAATCCTTCTTCATCCTTTTGTAGTAAAGCAACAGCAATTGTATGAAAGGATGCAAGTGAAAATAAAGAAAAAGGCTTGCTATAATATGGTGATTTCAAAATAGGATCCTCCTATACTGCTTTCTTTATTCCCTCAAATGCTACGTGAGCTTCCTCATTCCATTGAAATTTTGCATCTTTCTTTAAAAGCTTGACGATTGGCTTGACAATTTATGCAAAATTTGCTATGAATCTTCTTACAAAATTTATCTTTCCTAAGAAAGACTGAACACCTTTCAAATTTTTTGGAGAAATTACCCTTTGGATAGCTTCAATTCTTTCAGGATCAATTCTTACTCCATCTTTGGACACTATATGTCCTAGCAATTTTCCTTCTTGTACTGCAAAATGGCATTTTCTAGGATTCAATGAAACACCATATTCCAAGGCTTTATTAAAAATTTTCCCTAAGTGTTCACAATGATCCTCAACTTTTTTAGAATATGCAGTTAAGTCATCTTGGTAAATAACCATGAATAAATCAATAAATTCCAAAAAAGACAACATCCATGGCTCTTCGAAAAGTTGCTCCTACATTTATCAGTCCAAATGGCATTCTAATATAGACATAAGTCCCCCATGGAGTAGTGAATGTCATTTTGAACTTCTTTGATCCTTCACAAAAACCTGATTGTAGCCTGAAAAACCATCCATCATTGACAGCACCTCACAACCAGTTACCTTATGCAACATTGCCTCCATGTTAGGTAGAGAATAATTTTCTTTGAGAGATGCAATGTTCAAGTTCCTAAAATAAACACACAATCTAATGTCACCATTCTTTTTCCTTACTGGCACTAAATTTGAGACACATGTTGAATGTCTATTAGGCTGAATAATCCAAGCATCCTTTAACTTCATCAACTCTTGCTACATCTTGGGAGCCAGCAAAGGATTAATAGGTCTCTGTTTTTGTCTGAATAGTTTCACCTCTAATTTCAGTGGTATTTCATGTTGGAAAAGATCTTCCCTAGAAGCTTTTAGATCTTGATATGACCATGCAAACAAATGCTTATATTTTCTCAATAATTTAATCAGATTTGTTCTGACATGGGAATCTAATCCTTTTCCAATATAAACTATTTGAGGAGTATTTTCTGATCCTGAATTTATCTCCTCCAGCTCCTCAATCTTTGCATTGCTTATCTTTGTTGAGTGATCATTTTAACTACTAAACAATGCCTCAAGTTCAACCAAACCCCTGGGAATCTGATTGGAACTCAATTGGACAACCTCACTTCCCAAAACCATATTCTTGCCATCAACTATCTCAACTAAAGAATTACAGTCTATAAGCTGATTTTCATAATGATCTAAGCCTTGAATAAATCTAAGAATATCTTGGTCATCCTCAAATAATTGCCAGTTGTAAATATTATCAGGGACAACTGGTGTTGTCTTGAATTCAACTATTGATACCCCACTTAAGGTCAAGTCATCAATTTTCAAAGCAACATTAGCTAAGAAACCTGCCATAATGTTTTTGGACCTTTCTATCCAATTAATATTGAAGGCATCAAAAAGATCAATTTGGTCCCAAATTGCATGCTTATACATTTTTAATCTATCATTCTTTACTGCGCCATATTTGGACCTAACTTGGGCTACTACTAATTCTGAGTCACCATAAACTTTTAGACATGTTATTCCATGTTTAGCAGCAATGTCTAGCCCTAAAAACAAAGTTTCATATTCCGTTGTGTTATTTGTATAATGAAAAGCTAGCAAGAAGGAATACTTGAAAGTAGTACCTGATGTAGATATGAGTAACACACCAGCTCCTGATCCTTCTTTAGAACATGCTCCATCAAAATACATTTTCCATAATCCATTTTCATGTGCAATCAACTCCTTTACCAAAGGATCAACATATTCACATTTATGGGCATTCCTTTGTACTCTAAAATTCTCCATATCAACATCTATACAACAATTCATGTTAGTGTCTTCATACCACTCAATCATATGAGGTTCTCTACATTCTCTAGACACTTTAACATTATTTATGGCTATGTTGAAAGTAACATATGATAAATCACATTGTATGTTGCCTCCCATTGAAGCACTCCATTTTCTAGATAATAGCATTCCATAATGTGGTGGAATATCAACCACTACAACACTCATTGTCAAAACCACATCAGGGCATACCGCTAACTCGTAAGGCATAGCTTCAATGGTACCAATAAAAGGAATCTCTCTTGAGTCCATTTCTTGACACCTCCCATGAGGAGTATCAACATGCAATCTCATGGACTTCATAATTTCAGTTGGCATAACAATGTTTGATGCTCCTGAATCAATCACGCAATTTTTTAATATCTTACCATTAATGACCAATGTTAGAAAGAAAGGATCAACAACTTTTGGAGAGGTAGTTGTATTTAGAAAAACCTAAGGAATCTCAGATACTATCACTTCAGGTTCTTTTCCCCTATTGCTTGGTTTCTTTTCAACATGCTCTGAACTTTGAACCTTTATTGTGGACACATTGTCCAACACTGATAGAACCTTTTCTTTGTGTTCTTTTATTCTCATTATTTCTAAAAATGGAACTTTTACAGTCATTTGAGACAAACATTGGCCCATATCAACTAGAGTATACTTTAAATGAGAGGAATTTGGTTTTTCAACCACAATGTTATTTTCCTCTATTTGTATTTTCAGAGTTGGTTCTTCTTTCTTGGATGTTTTGTTCTCAACTTTAGGAGAAGCAACATTTGTTTCTTGCACTTTGGATTTCCCCTCATGTACAACACTAGGCTCAAAAGCTTTGCCTACAATTTGACCTTGGGTTTATCCACATTTTCCCCAGGTCCATCTTTCTTTAAAACATACTTGGTATCTGCCTTATTTTCTTTTATAAAAATACCAGATGGCTGACTGCCAATACCACCAACCACTATGTTCCTTAGGTGATAATTACTTCTTGCTTTGCTCAATAAATCAACAGTAATTTTGTCCTTTTCCTCATCAGAAGCCTTCCTTACTACTGGAAATTCTTGGCCATCCTTGGCATAGAATCTTATATGATCACCCATTTCATCCTCTTCACTATCTGATACAGTTTTGTGTTGATGAACCTCCATTCTAGCCTGTGAACCATATGAATCATGATTTTCTATTTCACAATCAAAGTCCACATCATGACATGAGTAAGCATTAGTCATATTGTAATCAAATTTATCACTTTCACCCTCTTCTTGTTCCTCATTTGCTTTTAAATCTAAAGAAACAGTACAAAAATCAGGATTATGTGGAGCTTTACAAGCCTCACATCAGAAGTCATCATTGGACAAATGAACAGTATTCTTATGTAAGGGATCAAGAGTCCTATTTTCAGGTTTATATTTTCTTGGTGGGGCAATAGGTTTTCCATCCTTAAATTAAGTACCATAGGGATGATTTTGCATCCTATTCTGTGGATTGTAAGTATTACTATAGGATGGTCTATTGTTTTGAGGAGTTTTGTATTCTCTTTGTCCAGGCTCCTTTTGGTTACTCCTACTAAAATGAGTATCATCTCTGCTACCCATTTTTCCAGATAGCCTTATGTTCATTTCAATATTAACTGCTATTTTATACGCATCAGTAAGGGTTCTAGGATTCTTATCTCTAAGAGCATATCCTAGTTTTGCATCAAAAGCATTTAGATATGTAGCTAGACATACCTTTTCATCCAACTTGATCCTTTGAAATAATTTGTGCATAGCTCTCTGAAATTTGGTATTAAATTCAGTAACCTCCTCATTATAATTATTCTTTATGTTATTGAATTTATTCAATAAGAATCCTTCATTAGTCTTGTCACCATACTAATCTTTGAAAAGATCAATGAATTCATCCATAGATGCCACAAAACCATTAGACAAACTTATAAACCATTCCCTAGCATCCTCTACGAGGGATTGAACAAAGAGCTTCATTATGACATCCTCATGATTGACATTCAAATCATCTACAAAATCTATGAACTTCCTCAAGTGCACTTCACAAGAAATAACATTGTTTCCTAAAAACTTTGGGAGAGTTTCTGCAATATCTTTAGGTAGTTCATTAGGGTAACCAGGAATGCCAATAAAATTAAATTGTTTGTACCTTTCTGGGTGTAATGGCCTCCTTTGAAATTTTTCATCATCTTGGAAGGTTGCAGCATTGGCTTTTGAAGATGTAGCATTTCCAGTACCACCATGAGAATCCATATAAGATTGCAATAAATCAATCTTATTCTTCATGTCCAAAGTAGTAGCTTCAACCTCTTTTTTCTCCAGCTTCTTTGTCATGGTTTCTTTTTCTTTCCTTAACCTCTCAAGATCAATGTCTAGCTTGGACATATGTTCTGTCAGGACACTATGAACCTTTGGTTCTTCAACCTCCTTTTCAGTAAGTTTATGTTTTCCTTTAGCCTTGACAGCTTGTGAACTAGAAGCCTTATGAGTATATGGTATTTCTTGGTTCCTACGAGGTCTTTCGACATATTTTGGAGCCTGATGTCTCAGAGATCTTCTTCTGAACTTGTCAATATCCTTTTGATCAAGTTTTTTATTTTTTGAATCCTTTTCTCTTTTCATTTCTTGAATAAGGGCTAATTGCTTTATCAATTTTTTTTCCTTTTCAGCAAAATCATCTACAGGAACTTCATGATCTGAACTATTAGGATCAGTTCCTTCTCCCTCACTAGAAGTAGTGGTGATTGCATATGTCTCTAATCCAAGTCCAGCCTCCTCATATTCTGAAGTGTTCCCTTCATATCCGGATTGATCTCCATCTTTACTTCTAGTATCTTTTTCTTCTTGTCTTGTGGAATAGTCATCTATGTTAACTTGATCTCGCTTCTTTCTCCACATTTATGTCCTTGAAGTAGTTGGGATACCACTATCCAACACTACTTCAGGATTTTTTCTCATCCTTGACCTAGTATGTATATTGAAAAGATATGTACTTATCCCTTATTACTGATCATAGAGATTTTGCTTTTAGAGTCGCCACCCAACACTAGTTTGGGAAAGATAGAACACAACTCAAATATGAGTACTATAAGGATGATGTAGATAGGCACTCTCAACTGTAAATACCAGAGACTTCTGAGTAAAACCTTTAGTCCCCAGCAGAGTCACCAATTTTTTAGGGATTTTTCTTGCATGAACCACAGTGCTTGAATGATTCTTTAAACACTATAACTCCTAATACTGATTCAGACAGGAGAAATGCCTAATTGATGAGAATTGGATAAGATCCTCCTTCTTTTTTGAGCTCCACATGCTCAGGCAGGTATTGTATATGCTGGAAACCTACCTGTTGGGAGCACGCTCAGACATGCAAACATTAGAGAAATATATCAATAAACTACATTAACATATCTAAGAACATACTTTAAAAACAATATTTTCATCATAACCTCCGATAAGTAGAACAAGGGTACCCAATGCCTTGTTGATTTGCTCTTAGAGAAGGTTTGTGGGTGTGACCTCCCAACACAATATACTTAATCCCACTAATTGATGGATGAAGAACTTAGAATGCAAGCTAATGGATGTAATGAAGAGCTCAAGAACAAGTATGAGGAACTTGTCTCAAGCCTTCATCAAATGTATGAAAATGATTCAAAACTATGCTAAGAATGATATGCAAGATCTAATGAAAGGAAATTAAGTTCATTCCATTAATCCCAACATGTAATATCTAGATTTGAAATGAGCTACAAGCATGAGAGCGTGAACATGAAAAGTGAACTAAGAATTCTAAAGCTATTTTAACATGATAACAATGCATAAAAGGGAGATAATTTGCTCTTGACAATGGCCTCTATTTATAGATTTTTTGGAGGAGAGAGAGGGCTTGGATGAGGTGTAGCTCATGTCGCATCCACATAGGTGTCACATGAGGGACACATAAGCCATGCAAGAGGCCCACTTTGCTCACACATGTGTGAGCAACTTTGGATGTGATGGGTCAAAGTGTACTTAAAGTACACATGTGAAGGATCTTGTAAGAGGTGTAAGAGATTTGGGCCAATATAACACTTTTAGAAAGTGTAAGAAGGTGTCATCATGGGTGTAAGAAACATTGTTGGCACCAAATAAGGATTATTTAGAAAAGTGGATTTTTAGAAATTTGCTCACACATGTGTGAGCGAATAATTAGGACTAATTGGTGTAGGAATCAAGAAATTAGCCTAATTAACCTTAGTTAATTAGTGATTAGGTTTATTTGGTGAGAGTGATGTGAGGTAGGGTGGTATCTAGGTTCAAATTAGTTTAATCCAAATTATAAATTTAGATTAATTTGGTTTAGTAGAATTTAAGTCATATGGAGGAATAAATAAATTAAAAATTTATTTAAAGGGGACTAATAAAGGGGAATGTATTAAATAAAATTTAATACATCAAAGGGGGATAGTATTTAAATTAAATTCAAATACTATGGAAAGTGAATTATATTTAATTAAATAAATAGAAGAATATAACAAATATAATTAATTATAATGCTACGGGAATATTAATTAAATTAATATAAGGATGATTTTGGACGTCTACATTTTGCCCCTCTTTGATGCGACATTAAAAGTAGCATCGCGTCAAAGAAAAGAAAATAAGATGCTCCAGAGAGGTCAGGGAAAACCTACGACAGCGAGAGCGGGAGGAGTGTGCCCCCTCGAGAAAATAATAGGAAAAATATAAATTTTTAATCAAATTTTCTCAAAAAAAGGCAAGAAAATGGGAAAAGTAGACCAATTGCATGGCGTGTCTAAGGAAAATAGAGGAAAAACGGGGACCAAAACGGGGAACGGGGAGAAGAATAGAAGAAACAAGTCCCAAGGGGCTATAAATAGTCCACCAGGGCCATAGACAAGTCATTTTCACCCTTAAAGAGAAAAAAGAGAGAAGAAGAGGAGAGCGATGGCAACAGAGCGAGATCGAGCGCAGCTTGGAGAGCGCAATCGGGTGCACCAGCGACCAGCAGATGTGAGACCATCGGTGAGTAGTCGACCACCTCCTAGTCTATTCTACATCTGCAAATCCACCAGCTGCATTGTCTACCACTGCTCGGCCTACCTCACGCTATGACCTATTGGCCCAGTTAGGGAAGACGCCTGCACAAATATCAATTCTAGAGCACTTGACAACTTCACCAATTCACAGAGAAATCCTTAATAAAGTTCTAAATGAATCCTGTGTCCCTGAAAACATCAACGCTGCACAATTCCAAGCTATGATAGGGAACTTAGCCGCACAAGAACATCTTGTTTTCACCGATAAGGACTTTCATGGTCCTGACCTACATCATAATAAATCCCTCCATATAGAAGGCAAAATCCAATCCACAAGAATATAATGAATCCTTATAGATGGTGGATCTAGCTTGTATTTGTGCACATTGAAAATGATACGTAATATCGGTCTTTCTGAGGACCTCATTGATGCAGACAAACGAATCACAATAAAGGCCTATGATGATCGTGAGCGAGAAAGCAAGAGTCGGATCACACTACCCTTACAAGTGGGCCCGACCCTAATTGAAAATGTTTGCCATGTACTGGATCTAGATCTGCCTTATAATATCTTGTTGGAACGTCCATGGATACACTCTATCAAAGGTGTACCCTCTACTTATCATCAATGTCTAAAGTTACCACATCACGGTAGAGAAATCACAATCCCTGGAGATCCTGAACCCTTTCAATACTGCAAGAGATTGGAAGGCAAACAATCTAACTATTGTCCATTGAATGAGTTTGGCCGATATTCAAATCAGGAAGCCCCTGTTGCAAACACTCCATCAGTTCCATAAAAGACATCAGAAACACCAGCTGAGCAATCCAAAGGAAAGGAAAAAGTTACTGAAGACAAGGTCATTGAAGACAAACCCTCTTCATTTGAAGCAAAGGCCACATTTACAGATCAAGGCATGGGAGAGTATAAATTTGAAAGTGCTCTATGTATTGGGCAACTCCCTTTGTCTCCAAAGTCTTATGGAAGACCATCACCATTACCCCCCTCTAAAGATAAAGTTCTTATGCACTGAAAATCAACTATTTTCGAACATTGGGGGTCACTATCAGATGAACACATGGAATACAATGTCCTTGATTGGCTCTATAGTGATGAAGAAGAACGACTTGTAATTTTCCCCAAAGGAAAATATCCTAAGGTTACTCCCATTGTCGAAAGCATGAGATATCATGGTACTGGCCTTGGAGCTAATGAAACAGGTAAGAAGAAGATCATAACATCCAATGGCTATCCTAAACGACACGGATTGGGTTCCGTAGAGACCAAGACTAACTTCGCTAAGGATTATTGTCTAGCTACCTCAGATTCAAACACTGAGGAAGAGTTCTTCGAAATTAATTTCCACTATATTGAAGATGACCTAGATAATCAAAACCATCGTGTCTTCACTATCACCCAAGCCGACCTTTCATCCCCTCGTCTACCCCTCACAAACCCTAAATTAATTGACTGGGATCAGCAAGACTCACCACCAGCTTTGGATGTTTGTGATTCGGATGAGGAAGTTTTAGCCCTCTTCGGACTTAAGAATATTCGAGAGTACAAACATCAGATCCACTACAGCAAACAAGCCTACTTCGGTAGCCAAGTCAACTCTCTCAATCGCAAAAATGAAAAAAAAAAAAATTTAAAAATGAAAATACATCCTCTGGTGAAAACCTCTCGCATGCAACTTTGAATGAAGAAAAAGATAAAATAAAGGACGCTTCCTCTAGTGAAAACCTTTTTGAGGCGCTAGAGGAGGGAGAGGCTGACTTGTCATTTATATCTTCAGAACCAGAAGTGTCCTCTATCATCATTGAAGATACTATTCCAATCAACCTAGGCACAGAAGCAGATCCACACATCACCTACATCGCAGTTTCTCTCAGTGATCAGGAAAAGAAAGACATGACAGCATTCTTGCATAAACATAAAATCAAATTTTCCTAGACTTACAAAGACATGCCCAGGCTAGATACAAATATTTTCATGCATCATCTTGTTGTAGACACAAGTGTAAAACCTGTTAAGTAGAAACTTCGCAAGATGCATCCGCAAGTTGCATTGGTAGTAAAAGTAGAGCTTCAGAAAATGCTGGATGCTAAAGTAATCAAACCGATCGATTATCTGAATGGGTTTCTAATATTGTACTAGTAGGTAAGCCTGTTGGGGGCATTCGCATCTGCACTGATTTTAGAGATCTAAACCTTGCATGTCCCAAGGATGATTTTCCACTCCCAAATTTTGACATTATAGTAGATTTGATGGCAAAACATGAAATGTTGTCGCTTATGGATGGCTTCTAAGGTTACAATCAAATCAAGATAGCACCAGAAGACCAGCATAAAACTACATTCACAACGCCTTGGGGCACCTTCTATTATCAGGTGATGCCTTTTGGCCTTAAAAATGCTGGAGCCACTTATCAACGAGTAATGACTACCATCTTTCATGACCTTTTACATGTCATCATGGAAGATTATGTGGATGATCTTTTAGGCAAATCCAAAACAAGGAAATCACACATTCCTATTCTCACTACCATTTTTTAGTGATTAGAGCAATATAAGCTTAGGTCGAATCCTAAGAAGTGTGTTTTTAGAGCACAATCTGGTAAACTGTTGGGATACATAGTGTCACGGCGTGGAATATAAGTTGATCCAAAGAAAGTGAAATCAATTCTAGAGATGCCACCACCCAAAACATTAAAGCAATTACGCATTTTACAAGGAAAACTGCAATCAATCAAAAGATTCATGTCACAACTAGCAGATAAGGTGCATCCATTCTCTCATCTCCTGCGTAAGAATATCAAGTTTCTGTGGGATTGCTTATGTCAAAATGCATTTGAGAAGCTGAAAGGCTATCTTGCTAATCCACCCATGTTGGTACCACCTTTTGTTGGTCATCCTCTGATTTTGTACATATCTGCTACAGAGGTCGCGTTGGGATCCCTCCTGGCACAATTAGATGATACCGGCAAAGAGCGAGCAATTTACTATCTCAGCAGGACTCTTATTGGTTATGAGTTGAATTATTCCCTAATCGAGAAAGCATGTTTGGCTATTGTTTTTTGTACACAGAAACTATGACATTATATGCTTAATCATAAGATTCATCTTGTTGCCAAAACTGATCCCCTCAAATATCTCCTGGTACGTGCTTCTCTTACTAGTCGTACAGCGAAGTGGGTCATGATCCTTAGTGAGTTCGACATTGTCTGTGGATTGAAAATCTATCAAAGGACAAGTAATTGCAGATCAGTTAGTTGAAGCACCTGTTGACGGTCAACATCCTCTGATCACAGATTTTCCAGATGAATCAGTCCTTAATCTTGCCCCAAGTACACTGTGGAAACTTTATTTTGATGGATCCTTCACTCAGAAAGGAGCGGGGGCAGGAATCTTGTTTGTTACACCCAAAGGGGATCTCATCCCTAAATCCTATAAATTACAATTCCCTTGTACCAACAACATTGCACAATATGAAGCCCTTGTACTTGGACTCTGGCAGGCCATACAATGGAAGATTCTCACTTTATTGGTGCTTGGTGATTTTCAATTGGTTATCAAACAAGTTATGGATGAATATCAAACAAACGATGACAAGTTGTTTCCCTACCGTCATATAGTTGAAGACCTCAAAACGCATTTCACTGAGCTAATCTTCCAACAGATCCCTCGCACGAACAACAAAGCAGCATACGCCATGGCAATAATTGGGTCCTTGATAACTATGCCAGAACAGAGTGCACGGTGTGAGTTTCTTGTTGAGAATCTTACGGTCCCTGCCTATGACAAACCGAATTCTGAAATGGTGTGTAAAATTGCTGATCCCAATTCCCCATGGTACCAAGAAGTATATTCCTACCTTCGCGATGGACATACCCCACTTACTTTAACCCCCAACCAACGTAAAACCTTCATTCGCCGCACTTCCCGATACACAATCCTTGTTGATACCATTTTCCAAAAACATTTCGATGGAACTCTTTTAAGATGTTTGAATTCTGATGAAGCACAAACGTCCTTGAAGGAGGTACATCAAGGAATCTGCGGGGCTCACTCTAGTGGACTTACTTTGGCCAAGAAGTTGTTACGCACTAGATATTACTGGCCTACTATGGAGCAAGATGCCTACAGCTATGTGAAGAAGTATGTGGCTTGTCAGCAGCACGACGATTTGACACACGCCCCCTCCCAATCCCTCCAGCCCACCATCACCCCTTGACCTTTTTCACGCTGGGGTCTCGACCTCGTTGGCTAGATTTTCCCTAATTCTTCCAATGGCCATAAATACATCCTTGTTACTACAGAGTACTTTACCAAGTGGGTCGAAGTTGTTCCTCTCACCTACACTACTGGAAAACAGATTTCAAAGTTCATTTTGAACTATCTTATCTGTCGCTATGGCATTCCTCAGGACATTGTTACTGATAATGGAGGACCTTTCAAGAACAAGGATGTCACAGAGCTATGTAGCAAATTCAGCATTACCCACCATACCTCTCCCAAGTACTTTCCGCAAAGCAACGGTCAAGCTGAGGCTATGAATAAAACCATCCTCACAATCCTCAAGAAAACAGTTGATGAAGCTGGCCGCGATAGGCACCTTTGCCTCAATCCTGCCCTTTGGGCCTACCGCACCTCCATTCGAACCCGCATGGGAGTCACTCCCTTTGCCCTTGTCTATGGTACTGAGGTTATTCTACCCATCAAAATTGAGCTCCCTTCCCTCAGAATTTCTCTCAAGAATCTATTGTCTGAAGAAGAATATAGAGTTGCCCGCTTGCAAGAGCTAGAACTCCTTGATGAGAGACACCTCAATGCCCTAGACCACCTCCGCATGTATCAAAATTGTCTCCGCCTTCAGTTCAACAAAAGGATTAAGCCTCGTCAGTTTGAGGTTGGTGATCTTGTCCTACAACACAATATGAAGAACCTCCAAAACCGTGACAAGAAAGGAAAGTTTGAGCCTAATTGGTTGGGGCCCTTCATTGTCACCGCAAAGTATAGTTTCGACGCTTATCAGATTGCGTTGCCAAAGGGAGATCCTATTCCTGATCCTGTAAATATTGTACATCTCAAGCGTTTCTATGCTTCATCCGTCAGTAGTCCGTTGTACAGTAGAAATTTTCAAAAAAAAATAGAACAACAGAAAATCCACAAACATTCAAAAAGCAAAAGCAAAAGCAAAAAAATCAAAAAAGCATAAAAAGCATAAAAAATACAAAAGCTTGAAAAGAATATCAAAAAAGCAAAAGAGAAAGAGAAAGAGAAATAAATCTGTCCATCTGTGAAAACCACTTCGGTGGCGCAATGGATAAGTACCATGGTGAAAACCTGTTTCAGGCGCTATGTGTAGTCAGATCCACCATCTGTCCCACATTTTTTCCAAGCAGCCTACATCGCCTTCCATAATAAAAGTCACTACTGATATCTGTGCAGGTAGTTCCTTGACCATTTTCCACCTCCATAATAAAAATTCCCGCACAACTGAGCTTACCCTATCAATACTGAGCTTTGTTCTAGACACAGTGATCACAGACATTTCCAACAAATTAGCAGATAGATTGACTTTCCTAATGATCATTCTATTCACAAGCAATTGCCAACGAATTCCCATTTTTATCAACCAATCTTTGGCCCATCAGGATGCATCATTCCGGTGTCGGTTGTTCTATCAATCCTCACATCGAATTTGTTCATGGAAAGAACTTCTGGACTGAATGATGGTTTAGTCAGGATGCCTTTTTTGTTGATTTTATCTTGTGTTTTACTATGTTCTTATCGCGACAGCCTCGATCTTTTATATCTTGGTTCGTTATGGTGAGTATCTAGTGAAATACATGTCATTTGTGGTATGATATGCTTGTCATAGTTTGTTAGTGCATTTATGTTTTGATATTTAGTTATGACTATGTATGCCTCACTGGGGGCAGAATTCATGCATCTCAAATCCCTCAAAAGATATGGATGTACTGTGTCTCCTCATGAGTAACATTTCATAGATCTCATCATACCTGATATCTGACATTCTTGTTCCTAACAACCTATTTGTCTGAGAGTCTAGTCCATGAAAAGGAACCATGTCACTTGTGTTTTCTAGCACATGGTGCATAACTCATTTTGCAATATCAAACTAGGGTGTGCTCTTCAACATTAACACGGTATCAATCCCACTATCATCATGTAGTTAGTATTTGCATTTTAGTTAGGTCATATTGCACTTTGATTTTTCTCTTGGCAAAGGTTTCTATTTATTCCCCCTATCCAATCACCTAAGTGATTTTATTAGACCTATTTGATACACACAAAAACAGTGTCCTCATGTGTCTCGTACTACATTCATTCATTAGGTTATTTTTATTCTATCCATTCATTAATCATTACTCATTAAGGTTGCATTGTTACTTCATTCATTATTGCATTTAGTTCCATTACATATTTTACTTGCATTGTTACTTCATTCATTATAGTTGCATATAGTTACATTTCATTCATTTAGTTGCATTGTTAAGTCCTTAACATTGTTTTAGGATCCATTCATTTTAGATTCCTTACACATTTCACCCATCATCTATGCATTTACATCACATTACATCAATACATGTCAAAATATATCCATCTCTAAGCATTAACACATCACATCTAACATCTATATATATTTGCATCCCATCCCTGCATCACAAATACGTCACCATAATCATATACATTCATCTCATCCTACATGTCAGTCATAAAATATGTGTAATATAAATGCATCCATACATCCTGTCTAAACATCATATCATATAAGTATCATAAATAGAGTCCATACAGTCCCAATAGTCCACAAAGTCCATGTATATATCTCAAAATGTCACTGTCATACATAATGTGTCACATAAATCATACAAAAATGTGTATCAAAACTGATTTGAGACAAATCATGGTGGTGGCCGCGATGGTCCTGCCCCACTACTGGTGCGCGGTGGTAACCCCACTGATCCCTGTGAGCCTTATCCTGTGCTCTCTGTCTGAGCTCTCTCTGAGTAATCCGGCTGGCATGGCCCCTCTAGCACTGCACCATAGTAGAGACCCATATAATATGCGGCCTCTCGTCCCCTCCGACCAGCCTCTCTCTGTGCTGCCATGGCATTTTCCATCATTTGTCCCACACATGCAGCCATGCCTGCCAGACGCGGTATATCTCGGTTGGCTCTATAATCCTCCGCACGTCTCCGTGCTAGGTCTCGCTCTGCGGTCAGAGCTGCTATCTGTGCTGACATCGCTGCCAGCTCCACTGAAGGATCGTCATGCTCCTCAATAATGGAAAACTCGCCACTGTCCACCCGAGCCTGTAATAAATCTAATGCTCTCTGAGCACTATCTCCTCGAGCGGTCTCCGCTACTAACTCCCCCTGTACCTTAGCCAGCTCTGTCTGTAAGCTTCTCGTTGTGGCCTGCGCAGTCGCTAGTACCCCCTGCAGCCTTTGGATCTCTGCTTGCACGCTCACCTTGGTCACCCAAGATGTCATTAGCAAGCCTTGTACCCTGCCCAATTCATTCCGAAGAATGTCCCGCTCTGCTATAACAGTATCATGAGTATCCTGGGCTACATAGCCCGCTGGTGGTACTGTCCCGGTGGCCCTTGTCCCTGTCCTGGTGGCCCTTGTGGCCCCTGTCCCTATCCTGGTGGCCCATGTGGCCTCTATACCTATCCCGGTGGGCCCTGTGGCCCCTGTGGATGATCCTGTCCCTGAGCCCCTGGCACTATGGGAGGTTGCCTCCCTACTGGTAACTCCACCTGTCCTCTCCGCCTCTGTGCTGCCATCCTGGGCCGGACTCTCCTCCCCCTGGCCCCTCCTCCATCCTCGTCATCATCATCTCCGTCCTAGCCCTCTCCATCCCCCCTCTCCAGGCTGCTCATCTGCCTGTACGATCCTTGGTACTGTCAATCTGATAGGTCAATGAGCGACCCACCACTAAGCGTATGTTGGGACTACACCTGCATCTTGTAACGACTCCCGTGCTCTGATCCATGGGACCTCTATCATCCCCATAAAAGACACTCATGCTATGCGGGGATTTACCCCCATCCCCCAGATACTCCCCACCTCTCGGGTCACCAGTGGATGTGGGAACCCATCTGGAACTGCCTCCTGAACCTGCCCCATCTGTCTTTGTACCCTCAATGGCATATATCTGGAGATCATGTATGTTGTCCTCCCGATCAACTAGCAGTCGGTCTGAACAAATCTCATATAATATGAGTCATAGAACTCATCCTCGGCATATCCGTCCTGTTGTGGGATCTCGTGACCCCAGGCCTCGCATCCTGCATATGGTGCCCACTGTATATCCCCCATCTCATCCAGTCTCCGTCACCAGTACCCGACTGAATCTGTGGCCTCATAGTTAATCGGTGGCCTGTATATGCAAACGAACTGCTCGTAAGCCGCTCTGGTCTCTCGGTGCCTAATCGGTCGTATGACCGCAATATGCTCCCACGCCCATACCAGAAGAAGCGTGCATCCGGGACCTAGTGCCCTACCTTTACGATAGGCGCACATGTGTAGATCATAATAAAGATGGCAGAGAATAGTGTATCCCCAGCAATACTGGTCTCCATCCTCCACCATGCTGCTAAGAACCCGCGCCCAACCCATAGGGAATCCCTTGCCTACATGATCAGGCATTAGTCGTCCCCCTATCAATCTAGCTAAGTATAGGGCCACACGCCGCAGCCGTGGCTCCATCATCATCACCCATGTCCAGGACATCCACTGCCGTGTAGTAGGCAGATCTGCAAATCTCCAACCAAATGTCATCTCCAAGTATGGCTCCGACCCCTTGAAGCAGTACTCGGGTATCAGCCCCCGAATCGACACTGTAAATCCTCCACACGTCATGGAGGGTGATAGTAGCTTCCCCTGTTGGGAAGTGAAAGCTCAAAGTGGTACTGTGCCACCTCTCAATCAGAGCAGACATAAGCGCATTATGCACTCGCAGATGTGGCCAATGTCGTACATGCTCCAGCCCGCACAATGTGACTATCCCCCACTCCGCTGTTGTCAACTGTTGCTCCAGCTCCATAGTCGCTGGGTAGCACTCCCTCGCCCGGAAGGTG
>MU225220.1:1029454-1052304 GCA_018584345.1 Thuja plicata | reverse complement strand
ATGCCCCGGGCCCGTCCGGGGCATCGAAAAATGCTCCTGAATCCTTGTCTTTCCTCTTCTTCCCCCCTTTTTCTTCCATTTTCGGGTCAATTTGCGCAGACGGTGATTGACCCTCGCAGACGGAGGACTTTCGCAGTTGCCAGTCTGCGGAGCCGGCGAATCTTCGCAGACGTCATTCTGCATAGAGCGGTTTCCGCCGCCGCCTTGTTGCCACGCAAATGACGGAGTTTTAACTCCGTCATCTCTGTTGTGCATTATTCTCTCCCCCTACCCTCGCAGACGGAGAAAGAGCGATCTCCGTCTGCGCAAACGTCGATCCCTAATCGGTCGTCTACAAGGACAGCGATCTGTCGATCACCGTCTGCGCAGACGGTGGTCAAGTGACCGTCGTATGCGCTGCGCGTTGGCTTTTGGACGCATTTATGACACCCTAATGACCTATAAAATCAATAAATGCATAATAGAATAGGAGGTGGTCGACTACTCACCGGTGGTCCCGCATCTGCTATCACTGATGCACCCGAATGCGCTCTCCAAGCTGCGCTCGCTCTCGCTCTGCTGCCATCGCTCTCCTCTTCTCTCTTTTTGCTCTTTAAGGGTGAAAATGACTTGTCTATGAGCCCTGGTGGACTATTTATATCCCCTTGGGACCTGTTTCTTCCGTTCTTCTCCCCGTTCCCCGTTCTAGTCCCCGTTTTCCCTCCATTTTCCTTGGACATGCCATGCAATTGGTCTGCTTTCCCCGTTTTCCTACCTTTTTTCAAGAAAATTTTATTAAAAATTTGTATTTTTCCTATTATTAGACTACAATCAAGATCATAGACTACAGCCAAACTGGATCATAGAATTAAGAATGTGCTCCCCAAGATCATAGACTACAGCCAAACTGGATCTTTTGACTGCTTTATTTTCGCAGAGGTCTGTAGGCAGCTTGCCACAGAACTCAGACAGTTTCTGCCTGAAGAGGAATGGGAGAAGGTTTTCTCATTACAGCTAGGCAAATTCTCATGTTATACTATTGAGGATGCAGTAAGTATAGGGAGCGACCTGAGTCATTTTGATTTTAAGTATTATACAGAGAGAACAGGTTTTGATAACAAGAACTTTGCCAATGAAAGTCTAGGACTTAGGTCCCATATGTTCCCTGTTCCCCATTTAGAAGATTTCTGGGAGGATTGTTCAGATGAGTCCCAAGTTAAGGAGAGAGAGCACAGTCGTCTCTATATTTCTCAGATTCTATCCATGAGACTACAATTCAATGTGGAAGGCGTGACAGATGATGGTTCAAACTTGGTTGAACCTAATTTCAAAAGATCTCTGAAAAATGAGGAGTATGAAATTGATTGGTCAGTGGAAGAGGAAGATGACATTAAATGCAAGACACAGCATGTACTTCAATTAACTGAAGAATGGCTACAAGCAAGAAGAAAACATTCTAGTCCTAAGTCAATTGAAGTTAAATCTTCACCTATATATTCCTCTTCCCCTATTTCTAATCCTCATAAATCAATTGATAATGCAGGTGCATCGGGTAAGCAGCAGACTAAGAGTTCAAGGAAGAAATCTATTACAGAGCCTTCACATGTGGTCTTAGCTCAACGAATTACCAGGTCAAAGTCTCAGTCACAAGTTAAAGAGAAGATGACTCAGGAAAACACAGAGATAATTAACTTGAATGATGACAAGTTTGGGGATTTGAACTATCAAATCAGTGAAGATGAGCAAATAGGAAAGGACCTCTTCGATCTTGATGATGTGACTTTTGATTTAATGGATACTCCTGCAAAAACAAGCGAACAGTCAGCAGCAACAAGTGACACACCAAGATGGCTAACTACTTCAGTGAACAAGAAATGGAGCTTAGTTCTGGTATCTATTCCAGTGCAGGACATAGTCAACAAATATGTTCAAAAGACTCCCAAGGCCAAGAAAGTTAAGAGCACAGCACAGATGTTTGCTGATACTAAAACTGGGAAGGGGACAGCTGAAGTAGCCACCTACAGACCGAAGGAAGAGAAGCAGGATGTTGCAGCTAAAGACTTTGAAGTCACTAAAATTGAATTAGGGACTATGGATAGGGCGGGAAAGAATCACCATTTCAAAGAGACGGCTCAGCAAGATGTTAATGACATCATGGCAAGACGGCAAGGAAAAGAAAGAACTGAAACAGACGATAGTGTCACTCTCCCAATTTATAAACACTTCTGCAACTTTGACGCCATGCCACTGACCCAATCTCCACAGGTATTTGATCCAAACTTTGCAGAAAGTAAAAATTTGTTAAATCAAGTTCAGAGGGGTCGAACACTAGTCTCCTCAGTTGATGAGTGGATGTCCCAAGTACTTAGCAGTGGCTAAAAATATATCAAAGATTCGCATTTGGTCATCCATGATACTGAAGCCATAATGGGAGAGTTGTAGACCCAGCGGCAAGTCTGGGATGGAGAGGAGGAAAAATGGGTATCGACGATGAAAAAGTTCTTGGAAATAGAGTGATATGGTTTCAGTAAGTTCTGCGCAGAAAAATCTCTGAAATGCGCTGAGGAATCCATTTTCTTCATTCTTAGAAAGAACATCAGTTGGCGTATATCTCTTATAAGGAGCACCATTACAGAAAACAAAGAATATGAGGCCGAAGATAAACAAATTCAGAAAGCCGCTTTGAATGAGTTGAAGGTCATTAACTTCACCTATACTTATCCAGCAATGTACGGTGAACAAGAATTGAAAGGCGCTTTGGAAGCCTTTGACTCAACGATAAAGGTGATCAAAGAAAAGGTTAATCCTAAAGCCTCCGACTTAACTCAGATGGCAAGGATTGAATTTATGTTATATCTATGTGTGGATCAGCTACCCAATGTTGTAGAAAAGGTGAAGAAGTTGAAGTGGAGTAAGGAGGCCTCAATGGCCCGGATAGTGAATTCCAAGATCCCGCATCTATCGTTCGCGAAGGAGTTGGTCCAGGCGTATAAAGAATGGAAACCTACCCAATCGGTTGCCGAAGAAGAAGGGAGTCCAGCGGGAAGCGAGGATCGTGATGTGGACAAAGAACCAGATTTAGATAATTAGTTTTTATTTGGTTTAACATGCAAACTCTCAAGGACGTGTCCTTTTCTGCTGGTTTTATTTTATAACTGATTGCCCGAGAGGTCAAGTTTTTTGGGAGACCTCTCAATGCTTTGATACTATAAGTATTACTGATGCAAACTTTAGAAGGGTTCGAAAAATAGGAGACTAATCGTAACTAGATAGTCTTATTTTTTGTGGTGATAGTTTGATTTTAAAAAAAAGGTTAGAGGAACATATATAGAGAAATCTGATACTATTTTGAAGGAACATATTCCATGTGATTGCCTATGTAGTAATTTTTGGAAATACATTACAGTTAAGTTTATCAAATCTGTGTCGTTTGAAAACAAAAAGCAAGTGTCATGTGTTGACATTTCGTTTACTCTGCAATGTATGCGTCTGTTGATTCATAATTCATGAACTTTATCTATATGTTGTTGTCTTTCTACCGATTAGTTGTTTGTTTTCATTGAATCTGTTAAAAGAAAAACCGTGCTTTTTCTTTCTTTATCGTTCTGCTATCTTTATTAAGGTATTTCTAAAATGCTTCTCATCTATGAATGTTGAAGTAACCTTTCTAAAACTTTCGGGTTAAAAGTTGAATTTCAGAATTAGATATTACTGATAAAATATCTCTAGGGAGCTGTACCTAGGATTAATTCAGAGGGAAGTGAATTCAAATCATTTACCCAACTATTAGGGTCATTTGTCTTTCAAGAAGGGTTGTAGAGTTTTCCTATAAAAGATTTCAGAGAGAGAAATTTGTTCGCTAACACCATCAAAGCTACTAGATCTACTATTGGGTCTACAACTACAATCATAGGCAGTATGTCCATACTTATTGCAATTGTAGCAATATCCGTCAAAATTGCTAGCATTATTTGCAAACCTGCTTCTACATACATTTGTAGTATGACCTACTTTGTGACATTTGAAACACACATGTTTGTAGGCTTATTACTAAAATTTATGTGTTCCCTTTGGTGTAGACTTTCCTTCTTGCTTGATCTCCTTTGTCCCACAATAGTCACCAACTTCAAAAGTAGTCTTACCGGTGTATCCAAGATCTGTAGTCTCCTTGCTCCTTTGATTCCTTAATTGTTCATCTAGCTTTGCAGTACTCTCATTGAATTTCATTAGCATTCTTCAACTCTCCTTTTATTTTATCATTCTCATTTCTCGAATCTTCATTCAACCTTAGGGCTTCTTGATAATCTTCATTAGTCTCATGTAAATGTTTATGCGATGTACTAACCTCTTGTTCAGATTTGAAAAGCTCATCCACTTTAGCCTTTAGGATTTCATCTTCGTCTTTTAGGGCATCCTCTGCAACTTTCCTTGCATCTTCTGCAAATCTCTTCGCTTTCAATTCTTCACTCATTCTGATTGCTTGGGCTTCCATCTCTCTCCTGAGATTTTTCTTATCCTTTTTCAATTTTTCAATCTCCATAGTTATGGCTTCTAAGGCCGCTTCAGATTCATTAGATCCATTATTTTCAGACGATTTCTCAATGTAATCTTGCCTCTCACTCAATTGTTCAACAAACTCTTGTCCTTTAGCTCTTGACTACTTCAATTGATTCAACTCCTCAATGATCATTTCAGCTTCTTTGATTTGCATCTTGTGCTTCAACAAACCCTCCATATTGCCTTAAGGATCCTACCTAAGTTGTTAGGCTTCGTCAAGGTAACTAAGCTCTGATTACCAATTGTTAGTCGTCAAAGGCGCTGAGAGGGGGTGGGTGAATCGGTGCCCCACAAATCTGAAACAAATCTTAAATGTCTTCCACAAGATCCAACATGCACAAGTAAATGCAATATAGAAACTTAGCTCATAAACCACTCACACAAACTAGACACAAGACTCAAAAATTTTCCCGTGGAAACCTTGTTAGAGGGAGAAAACCACGTGTGGAATGGTATCCACAAATTTCACTAGTGCACCAAAGAAATCTTTCCTGTTAGGAGCAATTACAAAACCTCTGTTAGGGGTATACCCAGTTAAGATTATTTTAGCTCTGTTACAAGCTAATACAAGTTTTGTTAAAGAATGCTCTGTTAAGATATTTCAAAACTCCTAAGAGTCACCTTGTTAGAGGATTTACATTTCAGATCCTATTAAAGATCTTGTTCACCCTATTAGGGGTGACCTTGTTAAAGGATTTAAGCTTGCAAACATGTTAGGGCTTGCCTTGAGATATACCCAAGAGTGACTGATCTGAAAATGACCTTCATGTCTGATAGATCTGCTTCAATTCTAATCACAGCGCCTCCTTAAGCATCCAACAACATCACACAATCACAATCTCTTATCGTGTTGTCTAAACATCACCACATTAACCCTAATTCACAATTCATCCTTCTATAATAACTTTATCACAGTCAGCCTCTTGACCTAAAACGTTTTACCCACGAACTTAAAACTCAAACCTGATCACACGAAAACACATTTGTCAACACAATAAAGTCAACACAACATTAATCGGGTCCCAAACAATCATTTGCAAACATTAAATAGACAAGGAAACCGATCTAACCAAACTTGTTGTTTTTGTCCTCTATTCTTCGTGTTAGTCCACTTGAATCTTCAATAACTTTCTCAAATCTTAAAACTAAATGATGTGATTGTAGATGTAGGTAGATATACCTCTATAGATGTTAACTGCATGATCGTGCACCTTAACTCGATCTCCAACTCCAGATTTGACTAATTGTATCTCGCTTAGTGTCCTCTACCCGATTGACTGAACACCTAGTCATTTCTTCAATTAGATCTTTAACACCATTGGTAAAACTGGTCTGTTGCCTCCAATACATCATGTTGCCAGCAAAAACAACACCACAATACATTATCATGATCAACACTCATATCATCTTCACTAAATGCCAACAATTCTGGATGGAACTAATCATTGGTTGATTATTTGCAGAAACAATTATACTCTGTGCTATTCTAGTATGTCCTTGATTTTCCAACAGAATGCAACATGTTATTTTTGACATATAGGAATAATTTCAACATTTCAATTATTCTTTCTCCACTTATTGCAATAACTCTTTTGTTTTGTCCCATCTCAATCCCTCTCCTTGATATCTTTAAAAAACAAGTCTAATTTCCACTCCCTTGGAAGAACCACTCTAACTTTCAATATTTCCCATGATTCCTACACTAACAAGAAGTTAGCTCTAATATTTCCTTTAATAATCTCAAAATATTTAATATAAAATAACTTTTACTCTATGAACCTATATGAGGGACAAGAGCATACCATTGATGAATAATGATTTATATAAATATTATTTCATTTCAGTAAAGAACTCCTAATAGGTATATCAATAGTTTACATGGATAATACAAATATATTGGAGCTAAATAACTATGTTGATATATCTGAAACAAACAACATATAAATTTTAATCAATATGCTACTGCAATATTTTGCTGCTCTAGAAATACAAAACCTGCTAGTAAAACAAAACAAGGGTATCAACACAAATATAACCTCTAGATGAATTTTCCCTCCAAAAACCAAAGGGGTTTCATCCTCTTATATCCGACAAACTAAAATGGTTACCAAATCCAAAGGTTTTTGTCTGCGAAATTTATGGCTGAATACAAGGCACAAACTATTGACAAAAATAATATGAAAGAGTTGCATTACATCCATTAAGACGGAGTATTGCATATGAAATTGTGTAGAGCTGTCTCATGTGGGGCAAGGATCAGACCACAACAACCACAACATTGTCCATCATTCCACAAGCCCAATCACGACCCAAGAATGTTAATGGAGAAATGTCCAAAACTAAGGGGATTTAGCTGGACAATAAAGCCTCTCCTAACATTTAAGGACAGATCATAATTGATAGGAGGAAAAACATCTAGTTACATGCTTATCTCCATGGTCAAAGTTGTGGATAAGGGTTGGGCTCTTAATGCCAAAATGAAGCAAATTAATTCCAATTGGAATAAAATTATGGAGGCTTAGGCAGCAAAAATAATATACATCAAATCAAAGATCTGTCATTTAGAAATAATGGTATTAATCAGTAGCAATCATCTAGAACGAAGGTACTGGAAATGCCCTTAAAACCCTTACCAGTCTCAAGCAATTTACCATACCTTCACCCAATTAAAGATCTTGTATAACCGAAGTAATAAGCAATGACCATTGTCATGAATGTGTAACATGGCCTCATACACATTAGACATGAATATTTGGTAATGAGCTTATACGCATTCAGGGGAATAATATTTGGCTCTTAGAATGAATTAAAAAATTTTGCTTTCTTTGTGCTATAGATCATTCTAATTTCTACCAATATACTCATTTCTGTCCAAGCCACGCCTTCAAACAAACGAGGCATCTTTGTACTTATATTTATGCTACAATCTTGTGTTCCCAGCCGATTCTCCAGCATCTATCTATTGTTTCTCAAGTAGTTTGTTATTAACAGTTTAGAACAGGAATCCTAGACAATATATTTATATGACAACTCAACCAATACAACGAGAAACTAGGCATTACTTCAGTGGTTTCTACTTAAGTCTTTGGCAAAATGTTATGTGGCGATTCAGTTGACTTGCAATATGACAGCAATCCATTTCTGTGCATTGCTTTAAAATTGCCAATGCATGCCACCAAAAGCTTAAGAGGTGACTATCAGCAAAATCAAGCTTTATCACCACCGACACCCAATATCAAAATCCTGGATCAAGGAGTGAGATATAAAGTGATCTCAACAGAGAAGACATTCCATTATTGTATTCTGTAATACAATTATACATAGTTGACCTTAGAAAAATAGGTCAAATGTATTCTTCATTAAACTGTCATCACACATTGGCATAACATTGTGCTTCAGAAGAGCCTCAAAGTCAATGCAATTCTTTCACAATTACTCATAAGCAACAATATATTTGCCTGTACCTGATCATAGTGGAGATGATGTCGGCAGATCAAAATAAAAGGCCAATATAAGTTAGACGGTGGGAGCTTGATGATCCCATAGGTGGGTAGAGGAAATTGACCAGATTATAGGCTGCCCAAAAATAGATGAGGAAAAAGTCAAATGCAAGATATTACAGTCATTCTCTGAATTAAAAAGTTAAGATAGAAATTTACACTCAGCTGATGCAACACGAAGATTGTGACATTTTCTCTATCCCCAATAATGGGAATGACCTGACCATCTTGAGATATCTGTTAAATGTGTGGACATAGCCCACAGATAATTCAACTGTCGCACTAATCCCATTATAATACAAGTTTTTGGGTGAACTGTGATTGTGCACCATCAAACCAACTTCATGCAGTTCCCCATCTTTCCAGCAGATTGCAACTTTTGTATGGCCTCTAGCCTTCAATCCACTAACACATCCACTAGGCCATTTATCTCTGGGTAATGCAGGTAGCAAATATAGGTTGTTATCATCACTTTGAACCAGCATTTCTGCAATGGCTGATGCAAACCTGGCAGAAGTTTTATAATCAACATATGCATATTCAGTTCTTATATTTACTAGAAGCCTATATCATAAACAAAAGAAAATTTATAAATTCTGACAGGATTCATCTACTGTACTAAATTAGCTCATGACCAATTAGGAAAATATATATTCAATTCTACTTTGTCAAGTTCATTTAAAAATGGGACAGGAGTGAACAAGATAAGTTTGTTACCCAAAATTTGCATCAATTTGAAAAGGTGGGTGTGCTGTAAATAAGTTTGCATAAAGCCCGCCTTCAAACATTTCTTCATGAGCAGGATCCACCACGGTAATAAGTTTCTTAACCATTCGATATGCATGGTTGCTGTCATGAAGACGAGCCCAGAGCGCAATCTTCCATACAGTCGACCATCCTGGTCCATCCTCCCCTGATTATACAGTGCTTTAGTCAGAGAGATCAAGAGCTGCCAAACAGGATTCATTATGATAACATACTAATAGCGAACAGAAATTCAGATGAATACTCGAGAATAGCTACTAAAGAGTGGAACATCGTGTACAAACAAGAGCGTAAAAAGCCTGCCATTTCTTTTTGACACAGCTAAAACCTAACAAAATGAAGATGAAGTGAAGCAATTTTTGCAACTAGTGCATACAGTAATTATCAGTAAAATATGGAAGGAGGAAATTGTTTTAATTCTAGACTTGTAGCCATGTAACTTGAGAGTTGAGACCAATTTCAAAAGACATCACAAAAATTTCCAGAAAAAATGGATGAAATAGACTTGGTAATCTGCTTAAAAGTTAAGACAGCATAAGGCTTACAATATCCATTAACATTCCCATTATAAAATCTTTTCTTGTCACTATAGCTGAATACCATCCAGGAAACAAATGAAATACAATATTACTTATCCAGGGATAACAGGATACAAATTCAAACTTCCATGTGAGAAATGGGAAAAAAGTGTTTTGCACAACCAAGCTTTCATTTCAAACCTCTTTTAATCAAGCTATTAACAGCAGCTTTGGACAATTCTGGGGTGGCCTCCATTGTTATCGTGTGACCTGGATAGAGCCCAAACAAATGTGACATATGTCGATGTTGCACTTCTGGATCCTGAAAATCTTGTGCCTGCCAAATTCATTAGAGTACACATCTTGTGAAACAATAAAGGAATTTAAAAAAGATTTAAAACTTGTATTAAGCAGGTCTTACATTTAGATTATATTTAATTGTCTATTGTAGGAATACAGATCCTAGAAATTAAGGAAAAAGAAGTTCAAACAATAGGAAGAAGCAATTTCATTATTGTTTCAACCCACTTAATTCTTAAACAAAACTTGTAGATCAACTTGAAGTAAAAAGCAGCAGCAAGGATGTCATGTTCCTTATTAAACTTATACGGATGCATCTTAACTGGCCAATTATGTAAGCTCCTAAGTAAACTAAATACCATAACAAATATATCTTTAGGAAGCAGTATTTGAAATTTAACTCGTGATATGGTTATTAGCTAACCATTTGAGGACAAGCTTCCCAACATAACTACAAAGTTACAAACTATAACAAATAATCTCTTGCAACCAAATAAAGGCTTTGGTTTAATTTACGATGATTTGTGAAAACCAGTTCAACTTTCACATTATTTCCAGAAGATTCTTAGATTTAATAAATGATTCTCTGTAAAAACCTATTCCTTTCTGTAGCTGAAACCAATAACTTGTAAATGCATCCAATGGCCAGTCAAAAATGGTAGCTTGCATACATGTTCTGTAAATACTAAATCAGTAAAGTAAAATGAAATGGATGTCACATGCCAAGTGATTGCCACATAAGTGTCATAAAGAAAGATCAGTACATATTACATTTGTTCAAGTACTCGATGAGTCAAAATTAGATTTTGGAGTGCTAATCAAATAGAATTTATCTTATCATACACTTTGTTGCATTCTTGGCACAAATAATGATTTTAAGACATTGTGTATAATCTTTAATTACAAATATCATGATAAAAATAACTTTTCAATTTCTTCAGACATGATCATTTTTCGTGTAGGGCTGACCCATCTCATTCTTGGTATCTGATTGATATGGGCCAAAGTACAAAAATTTGTAAGCTCCAGAACCAGCAAAAGGTGCTTGCTCATATAGTCCGGCAATGTTTATGGATCAGAAAAAGGTAGAATGGTTCTAAATCGGTGAGGGGATTGCAACCATATTTTGAGATCATTTTCATGCTAGATGTATACTATTATAAAGAAAAATGATACCTTGTACAACAATCTCCAGCTGCACATCAACAGTCACTCTAAACATATACCCAGTGATTAAAGAAAATATAATTTCAATCTAACACAATTCACATTTTGCAAAAGGGCACTCAAATACATATATTTTCCTTCAACAACTCAATGCTAATCGTCTTACCCATTCCATTAAAGACCCATCTCTAGCAACTTTTGCTGGAAAGAGATTGGGTAGTGCAGCCTTCATTTTTTGAATTAAATCATCTGTGCTTTCCAACACCTGCAAAAAGTTTTTAAAAAAAAATTCATTACTAACTCTTTCCATCACTAAAGTGAAAAAATACACAACCCTGAATTCCCTTCACAGAGCTCATATGTTACATTGATAATATTATATATAGAAAAAAAAGTCACATCAATGCTTTGGACATGCTACTAATGCAGAATACATGCAAAAATTAAAGCACAGATCACCCAATAACTCAAATATACCTTAGCTGCAGATATCGTGGCATTAAATATTTCTCTGATAATAGCCATGTCCATTGCAGTTGCATAGCTTACAGAAGCCTTTTGACCATCTGGAGCAATGAACTCATGTTCTGGAGAAGTTGCAGGATTGGTCACAAGGACACTTTTGGGATACTCCACTAACCAGTCCAGCAAAAATTCACCACAGCCCTTCAGCAATGGGTATGCCTTTTGCTCCAAAAAATTCTGCTATCCAAGGAAAAATATTAGAAATCAAATTATTGTGACTTTTCAAAATCGCTTGCCTTGACCAATCTATGAAATAAACTTAAACAAATTTTATGGAAAACGAAACGCCACTCATAAACAACAAGGTGGTCAGTAGGAGATATTTTCCACAGCAAATAAAATTGTGATATTGCTATCAGGATGTAACTGTGTAGTTTTTTAGTCAAACTCATTGACCCATGTTTCATGAGTAGTGGTTCACATGAACCCATCTCTCATGAGAATGAATGGAACAAGGTGGTCATTAAAATGGAAGTACTCCCATTAGAGAAGTTACATAAATCTCTGAATAGAACATTTGGGTTGCATAATAGATACACTTTGCTTGGATATGCCATGAACATTTGTAATTGCAGTCAAGAGATATGCTATCATGAGAGGTATACAATTTGGTATCAGTATATTTGTACTGAGAGGGTGGCAATTATGCACATATATTAAGCACTGGATAAGCATTCTTTGTGAAATCAACATGCCTATATAAAATAAAGAGAAACTGCATCTCACCCTCATTTAAATACAAATCCAATTTCAAGACAATTCCCTTCTTGTTAAGATGCTGTTTAAATAATCTAAAATCGGATCCACAAATGTTGATGCTCCTCTTTGTTAATCTTCCCAGTGCTCAGAACCTTCTCTAACATCCACAAAGCAGTTCTGTCCATTCTTTGATAAATTGTGTCTGATACTAGAGACTTCAGATCAGTTCTCTAATTTTTCTCCTCATACATCAGCATTAAACATGATTTCATTTTCCTGACAAAGATTTGTACTGAAACAATCCATTAATTAGGCTTGTAGGCCAACTTGAAGCCAAGAAAATGAACTAATGCACAAGGATGATTATATGATATCAAAACTAATTTGAGAGTATTTAATCTGACTTGTGGCACCCATCACGACGACCGTCTGAAATCAAAAAATGAAAAAACCTTAACAGGAGTGCTTTAAAAAACAACCATTGTCATCTTCTCTCTCTAAAACTTGTTTCCTCATTCTTATGTATATTTCTCTCCTATCAAATTTTCTTCACTTCAAACTCTCATTTTACAGAGACTTTGAATGTACGGTTTAGGGAAAGGAGATTGAGCACTCAATTGGATTCGAGACTTGAGGAAAATATAATTGCCCTTTGAGTGTTACACCCCTGCAAATATTTCAAAGGGAAAACAGGATTTCTTCAAGTAGGCCCAACCTGATTGTTGCCCTAAATCTCAGTCAATCTATTTGGCTGAATAACAGACACTGCCATGTATTTATACATCAAATGATTAAAATTTGTCATTATTTCCCTCATTCATTTGCAGCAGCACAGAAAAATATAGGCTTTTGTTTCAGTTTTCCCCATGTCACCATTGGAGTCCCGGCAGTGTTGAAGCTCACCTTTATTTAGTTGCTACTGCATGGAGGATTATCAGCTGAATCATACATGAAGGTTACTGCATGCAAGCCTATGATCATTTTTCAGTCAAAAAGATTAATTTACTTTCTGCACTAAAGATTCTGTCCATCGTTTTGAGTATTCAAAAAGCCTTAGGATAGCAAAAGAAGGTCCTTTCCAAGACATGGAACATTGTGAGCATATAATAAAGCCAAAGGCTCCTAACTGCCTATTTCTGCTTCCAATATTTGTTTATGCGGACCATTCTGTAATGAACAGAATATGCTACCTTTTACGTCAGAAATATGAAAATAGATGATGTAATGACAAATTATTATACTTTAAACATTGTTAACGAAAGCTCTAGTTAGTCAAGTTAGCCATAAATTAATTTGTTTTATACATTTGTCTGATTGTGATGTTTCATGTTGCTTCCCTCCCAAGGCTGCTTTTATAATTGGGCTTAAGAATAGGTAGCTTTCTCACCCCACTTGCCTGTTTATGACTCTAACTAGAGACAAAACCCCAGAAAGATGCACTAAGATTGGCGCTTATATCACAATAGAATCACACAATAACAAGATGTCAATCTGTGGTTGATCTGTCATAGACAGAACTGTTCCAAACCCTAAGTACTCTCCCTAAATCAAATGCATACAACAAAGAGATGGTTTATGAGATTAAACAAATATAAACACAAACTGAAGCCATTAGTGTTATCTCAATCACAGGTGACTAACTGATCATTGGCAGCCATCAACTCAATATGATGTTTTAACATAATGTTTTTGACAAATCTTTTGGATCCAAAATAAACATATAATTCAAACAGACCCCTAACCTTGACCTACTAATGTGTCTTCTAGATCATTTCAAAATACAAAAATCCAATAACAACATGGTATAGTGGATGCCAACCATCACAAATGTCATGGAAACAATTTGTCACAGCTTCAATCTTGTATTGTCAAATGTTGCATATCTCATGGATAATCAAAATTCAAACTGACGTCTCTACTTAAAAGTCATCGTGTGCTAGAAAAGGTAGATACAAAATCAGAAGTGAAATACATACATTTGAAAAATTGAGCTGCAGACTAGAATATATATGTTTAAATGTCTTTTACAAAGTCCATACTGCTGATACACCTACAACCTCCTACACTCAAAAAAATCCAACTGCCACAACCTCTCCCCACCATACCAATACTACAAGCTCAACTTTAATTGCACTTGCCAGCACAACCCAAATCCTGAGGACATTAAGGAACTCCAAATCCACTAAGAAAACTTTACTATTACACGCCGAACATATATACGTCATGCATCCTACCACATAAAGATACATGGTCCTTGCAAAGTTATCTAATTGTGAGGAACCTAAGTATCCAAAACAGAATTTCCTCTAACAGGCTAATTTTTACATTTTACACCATGAACAACTTTGATGACCACCTAGTGTTGGGCCCCTTATTCATTTTGTCTTCAAAGGATTCACCCCTTATCAATGCTTGAGCTACACACTTCTTTCAATCCCTATTTTGATATGCTATAAGCATAGAAACATATATTAACTATTTCATTAGTTTAAACATGCAAAAGCTAACATTCAGAGATACTAAGAATGCCATTTAATGTCTATGTATAAGGTAGACAAATAACAAAATTAAAAAGAATAAGAGGACAAAAAAGTGTATTCTATAATCACTCTTCTAAATTCACATTTTATTTAATTTAAAAAATGTGGGGGACATGAACTTGTAGAGATTCCTACACATATATATTCAAGACATTACCTTGTCACGAGTATATGAATAATGTTCCCAAAGATGTGTGCACAGCCACGCTCCACCCATAGGCCATAATGCCCATTTCGGATCACCGTCACTAGGAGAGGTTTTTGCCCAAATATCTGTAACATGATGGGTGACCCAGCCACCTGTTTTATAATTCACCTGTGGTAGCACATTTACTTTCTGATGTTAGCAAACAACAATTTAAAAAGAAGTAAGCCATATGTCTATTCTCACAAAGAAACATGTATTTATCTAGTTTTATATGTCAAAAGAAAGTGTTGTTTCTGGTTTTCCTCCTTGGTTATCTGTCCCAATTTCTTATTATAGGCCAAGCCATCTTGACATGGACAGAGGACTATATAGACCTCATGTATTTAGATTTAGAAGGGATTGCATGAGAGATGTAGATATTTAAATTTATCCAGCCGAAGATAAAATTGAAAAAGTGTGCATATCACAATATCAGCAAACTGGGATGAACAAACAAAATGAAGAAGTCTTTACATTGCATACTAGTCAGATCAAGAGAAGCATGTTGCCCAATAGTCCAGGTGGCACAATAACCCGGTCAAAATAACCCTGGACATAGTAACCCAGTCAGAATAACCCAAGGAAAAAATATCCCGGGGTCATAATAACCCAAGCCAAAACAACCTGAGGTCAAAATAACCCATGGCAAAATATCCCCGTATGAATATAGAGGAAGGAAAACAAAATTTACAAATTACATGTACAATGCTGAAAAACTTTATTATTCAAATTGTCAATTATAGTGCCAAATTATGAGTGACACCTCTTATATAATCTAAAATGTTACGGTTGTCATAACCATAATTGAGTCGTTTTAGTCTTTCTTTGAGTTCACAGTATTTTTTCTTGCTTGGTTTCCTAGTGTATCCAGCCATATATTTCTCTATTTTATTCTCTTGGAGACCCTGTTATCTTTTCATTGCTTTAATGAATTTCCAAACTAAATTGTACGATGCTCAAAGCAATTTACTGAATCCTTTTTGCCATCCCTCAATAGTACTATTAGTTTTGGGAAGATCATCCTAAATAGCCAAATAGCAATTCCACATTGTGATTGGAAACTTGGGTGATGGTATGTTGTCTCTTCTGGTTACTCTGCCAATCCATGTGTCTTCAAAATAAACAATTATGCCTTGAGAGAAATGGAAAAAACATCCCGGAATATTGAGAGAAATGGAAAAAACATCCCCGAATATTGACATTTGGAAAAATTTCAGACAGCTCCCATGAAACCTAATTTAAAATCAATAAGTATATTTTTCGGGTTTAGATCATGTTGAAGTTGTTTTAATTCTCCAAGTACTTGTGTATAAGTGGTTATTGTTTTGTTGGTCATAAGAATATAAATGAGTGGCTTTCAAGCCATGGATCATGTACAACTGTTGAAAAATACTTGGCATTATTTTGAATGTACCGTCACTGAACCAGTTTTCAGATTCTTTCAGTAATTGCAAATTCAGTGTGGTGGTGAATATATATAAAACAATTCTCATCGTTACTATCATGAAAAAGAAACTTTTGCCATCTATCAGTAATTGTATATTCAACTGGTAAGATAAGATCTCTTGATGACTGAGGATTTGGTGGCGGCGCTTCAAATCTTAATCTTTTTCTTCGAATTGTTTTGGATAATGCACTGGTTGACGGTATTGCTCCTGCCACGGGTAATGAACTATTAGAACATGAAGTAGCAATGATATTTCTTGTATAATCTTGAGTCGAGCATGCCATGTCTTTCATTTCATTCAATTTGTGTTTGACAGTGATCATCTCAAGTTTCAGAGCATGATTATGTTTTCTATTACTTATCACATCACCGAATTCTGTTTGTCTTGTAGTATAGCACTGATTTGAACATTTGTTTGTATAATATTCCACACAACGCTAGATCATTTTATAGATGCCTTGTCAATGAAACAAAAATGTGTAACCGTTTAAATCAAGTAATTTCTAGTTTTTTTGACCTTGTAAAAACTGAAGAGGCATTGCATATATTAAAAACTGTGAAGAATGACCAATATATATTTCTTTATATTTCCTATTTCGATCCCCACACCACAACCCACACTATATTGACAAGGACCTGATTGTTTAGGACAATATCACTTTCTATATTTCGTACTCCGCATCTCTATATTTCTTACTTCATATATCTCTTCCCAAAATAAGCATCTCCTTAAAAGACATGCCTCTTCTAAGAGAAGCGATGCTTGCTAATAGATTCAAGATTTGCTTTTTCCCTTTTCCCATTATAAACATTATCCTCATCTAAGCAAAGCATTGTTTTCCAATTTGAATTAATAGGTTATTTGGTTTATTCATATTGTGTCATCTATATTTGGAAGACTTACATGATATTTTTTTCTTTTGTTTATGCTATCTTTGGATGATTTATGAAAACTAGGAAACAAGATCATTTAAAGGCTAAGTTGCCGGTTCGGATTTCGGTACGGATGCGGGTTCGAGATTCGGGTTTGAAATTCGTCCAAATTTTTTTGGGGTTGGGTTCGGATGCGTTTTGGGTTTGTTCGTACAAGAATATATATAAATATAGCAAATAAGTTCATACACCACTATGCTAATATTAAAGCAACGTAGCAAAATACAAATGTTTTTAGTCAAATTCAACAATATTAAACAATATTTCAATAAATTGTTATAAAGAAATCCACTCTTAATTCTAAATCAGAATAAGGGCATCTATCATCAAACAAATTGGCACAAAAGACTTTGCATTGAGTCACCATTTACTATATCCAAATACTCCATCCAAATACAAGGATAATAATTGAAACCTTCCCTTTATTGTAAACCGCCGTATGAAATATCCATGTATAACTAAATAAAAGCTTTCAATCACTATCTAAGATATTGACTAACAGACTACACTGTAGACTAACTACTATACAAGAAAACCAGTCAAAAAAAAACTAAGTCTACACTTAATAACATGGTGGAGTTGTGGGGGCAAACTACATAGGCCATCCTATTAATTCATAGGGCACTTAGATGTTTTGAAACCCTATTCATGATCTAGGAGGGAATTAACCACCTGCACATCCTCAAACATCTCATCTCAGCAGCAAACAGGTACTTTGAAGTTGTCTTGCCTAGATAAATTCACCTTCAGTCCCTTCAATGCTATCATTGCCTGGTGAAGACAATGCCCATTCGCACTCAACTCATGAAAACGCCCAACATGACAGTAAGAAAAAGCTTAGCCTAGTTCTCAACACCACTAATGTCATCACGGAGAAGATATATTCCAGCAACAGAAGAGACATTACATCTACTCACTACCTGTTTAGGGTCTAGATTCTAGAGGCATCCTCGCCATTGCAGCCCTAATCTCAACACCAGGAGAACCATCCACTTCCTTGGTCAATTCCCAAATTCTCATGACCCATAATCTCTAATCTGGGTTTGTTATCTCTTTCTCCAAGAATGCAAACAAATTATCTAACATATCCTCTCCATGCTTTTTGCTTCTTTGTCTACACTTCTCCTTACCAGATCTATCATATCAATGAAAATGATGTTTTCAGTCAAATTCGCCCCAAATCCATTCTGGGTTCCTCTATCCAAATCAAAAAGTCTTCCAAATTCGTCCAAAATTCTTACAGGGTCCTTCTGAGGGAATTTTGAGCGAATTTACCTGACTGTGGCAAAATTTTGAGCGAATTCAAAACGAATCCGACTTTGCAGCGAACTAAATCTCGAATTTCACCTTCCAAGAGCGAATGTGGTAACTTAGTTTAAAGGAAATTGATGCGAAAGAGAAATATATATAATATGTAGTCTACTATCTGACATAGATCATGAATGTGAAATTATAATAATAGACAACGGATGTACTAATAAGGAAGTAAATAAAAATTACATGGAAAGAAATTGCAAGACTACCCTATATGTGTTAATATATTCAGATTTATGTAAGGAAAAATACAATGTATAGATAGCTTTTAAGATTGAAAATAATAAAGAAAAAAATTAACAAAAAAAGGAGAAGATAATACCCGATTTGTAGCAAATAATTCTTCACTTTGAGCCTAATGTACTTCCAACTTCAGCTACATATCTTCTTCTAATGTGTATGAGAAATGAATAATTATTTTTCAATGTATGACTGCTGCAATATTCAAATTTGGATCTACTTATAGAGCGAATTTCCTTGACATGTCATGTCTTCTATGTCTTAGATAATTCCAACCATAGGTCACATATATGATATATATATGTGAAGGCACTCAAAAGACACACCTCAACATCAATAGTAAAGGTCGACCTGAATCAATTAAGTATATTTCGCATAGTATTAACACAAGTCGTCCGTTTTTGGACAATACGAAGTCGTCCCTCTAGGACAATATAAAGATGTTTCTTATCTTTCATTCAGAGTTGAACACAACAATTAATGAAATGTATGTTGGGATAAACAATAAATAATAGGTATATTATTTATTATTCATCTCAGCATACATGTCATTGATTTGATCTTTCCGAAAAGGCCACAAATATCAACAATATGGAGAGTCGGTATACTCTAAGACTTGTATTGGTTTGGGCAACAACGGACAGAAGATTCGTGATCCGATCTTGACACGCCCTCAAATCCATAGTCAAACCATGCATGATCGACTTAGTCCAGATCCAAAGCCATTTGTTTAAATTAAACATTTTACTATATATGTTTGTCTCCGTTTTGAGCTCGTCAAATTTAGATTTTACACATTGATCCATTTGGCATGCATCATTGTGTGTTCAGCTTTTTTATTTTGTTGTCATTCTCTTCCTCTTCTAGGATTGCTCCAAATCTATGAAGCCCAGGGCAGGCTCCTATCAACAGCGAACTTCCTCTTCTAGGATCACTCCGAAGTAAGCCAAGCTTTTGGCTGGTCCTATTGCTTACCCCTCTGTCTTGAGGTTCTTCACGGGTTGTTCAAAACCCTTAGTAGTGTTCTGGAGGGGCTTTTCCTTGTAGACCCCTCTAGCTGTTTTGGTTTATTTTTTCGATCGTTGTTGCTTCTTTCTTTGGGCACCGTTTCATGTCCCTTTTGCGGGCTGGATTTTCTTGTTGTTCTTGGCGGTCCCTTTGACCCTTTGTGGTTTCTAGTTGGACATTAATAAATTTATCTTATCTTATCGTATCTTTAAATCAGGGAAAGGTTAGAATGTATGTATGTAGTCTGTGTCACAAGGTTCGCCTAATTTTCGGGCTTCAAGTTCAAAATTTGGCGAACTTATAAAAAATGAAAAAAATTCGCTAAAGTTTGGCAGAATTCGTACGGTAGCAGTTTGGTTGTCGTTTTGAAATCATATTTTATTACAGCGTTTTTTATGGTTTTCGGCCAAAAAAAAATTATAAATGTACGCTCTTCGTTTGCTGAAAATGCATTAAGCTTCTGAAGATCATTTTTGAAGGACGGCTTGGGCAAATTGTCTGTCGCAACTTGGAAATCATTTACCATCGTCTATGGAGGGTCGACACATATGAAATCATCTAGCGTCTAGCGTCTGAAATCATCTACGTTTGAAGAAAAGGGTCGGGGCATCTGAAATCGTGGTTGTTCATCCTCTTTGTTGGTCGTCCTTGTTCAGTGTCTAGGGGTTGTTGGTCCTTGTAAGGTGGTTGTAAGGTCATTGTAGCCTGTCATCTCTCACTTGATGTAAGGTACCGAAAATCTCCCAACGGCAGCAGCCATTACCAAGTCGTGACGACCATTTCCAAAGTCTTGCGCAGTCGCTGATGGTCTGAGGTAGGTTTTGCTTATAGTTTATAAATATTTTTATGTTATTTTTTTAGGTTTCAATAATTTATAACTTTATTATAATGTATGTTATTTTTATTTCTTTATCAATAGTAAAATATTTTTAGGTATATTTTTTTATTAAAAAAACATTAATATTTTATGTGTCTTTTTTTATTAGTAAAATATTAATATTATGTATGTTTATTTATTATTATTACATTACTTTTTTTTACTATTTTTAATTCTTTATAATTTTATTTTATTAGTAAAGATTAAATAGGAAGATTAATATACTTTTATTTTAATTCTATTTATTATTAATAAAAGATTGTTTTTGTTTGTACATAATTAAAATAGAATTTAATATTTATTTATTTTGCATTATAGAGTTTAAAATAAATATTTCATATATTTTGTTTTAATGTTTTTAAAATAAATATTGAATGATTTAAAATAAAAATATTAATTTTCTTTTGCATCATGCAGGTTGTAATTGAATGGCTCCAAAAAGATCAAAATCTGAAGTATGGAAATATGTGACAAAAAAAGGTGTTGATCTCTATTGTACCAAATGTACGAAAGATTTTACAGGAAGTTTAACAAGGGCAAGAGACCCTTACTTGGAATTGTTGGGGGTTCAAGAGGAGGTGTTAGAGCATGTCCAAAAGTGACTGAATAAATGAGAGCTGATATATATATATATATATATATAGAGAGAGAGAGAGAGAGAGACCTTTTGAATGAGAAAAATCTGAAAAAGACAAAAAAAAATGAAGAATTGAAGAGGATGTGTCCAGGTTCACATCTATGATGTCTTCTTCTAGTTTACCCAAGCCTATAGGTGCAACAAAACAAAGTGTAACATCAAACCACTTTTGGAAACCAGTAGAGAGACAATAGGTGGATGATGCATTGGCTGATTATTTTTATACAAGTGTTATTTTATTCAATACAGCAAGAAATCCACATTTTCGTAACGCAATTTAAAAAACTGTAGAGTTTGGCAAAGGGTACCACTTGCATCTTCAGAGGCTTTCAAGACAACTCTTTTACAGAGGTCCAAAGATAGACTGACAGAAAAATTAGTTGTTATCAAAGCCTCTTGGAAGGCAACAGGTTGCACTATATTGAGTGATGGATGGACAGATATGTGTCAGAGGCCATTCATTAATGTTTTTGTGGCTTCCCCTGAAGGTGTTGTATTCTTCAAAGTGATTGACACGATGAACCAAAACAAAACTTCAGAGTATATTTTTCAGATATTAGAGGAAGTCATTCTTGAAGTAGGGGTGGAAAATGTGGTTCGGGTGGTTACTAATAGTGCAGTGAATTGTGCAGAGGCTGGGAAGCTAATTGTAGAGAAGTACCCACAGATTTATTAGAGACCATGTGCAGCCCATTGTCTAGATTTGTTGCTTCATGACTTGGCCAAGTTCCCATGGATACATGAAGCAATTCAGAGGGGGAGAGTAGTTGCAAATTTTTACGCCGTAGGCGTTTCCCCTTTGAACACACTTGGGCAAAATAAACCATCCTAAGGTTGAAACTGCTGGAGACACAAATGACTACCATCAAAACGATCCTGGCCGTTCGTCATTTTCGCCGAGTATTTTAGGTCATTTTCGCCGAGTATTTTAGGTGATCACAAATATCTAAAGAAAAGAGAAGTGACTTGAAGGGAAAAGTGATAGACGATTGAATGGATTATGACCATTCATCGCTTCTCATTGTTCATGATTGTTTTATCGTCATTGTTTCCCTTCATCGATTTTATCGCATGCCTATTTTCAACCCTCGGAAAATGTGGAGCTACTCACTGTCTTTTACTTTTTGTCATGATGATTTGACTTGTATGAAATTAAAATCTACCGCGGTTTTAAAAAATGATAACTATCACTTTAAAAGCGGTAAGAAAGTTAAGCACGACGTGAAAAAGGGAATGGCTTGGTTTTTTGTTTTTTTTTTGCCTTTTTGGGTTTTAAAATTCTTTATTTTATCTTTTACATTAGAATTCAGGTTTATTTTAAAAGTTACAATTTTATATTTTTATTATATAATTAGAATTATAGGTAATTAAATGTTTATAATCTTTTAAATAAATTAAATTACTATTATTCTTATTATTATAATTATTTATTATTATAATTATTTTTATTTTAAAAAATGGCAAAATTAAATAATCTTATATTTAAGAATTAGATTTAAAATAAAGCTTTTAATTCTACACAAAATAAAATAAAAGAAAACAACTAAAAGGAATGTGTACGAAAGAACATTAGCATAATTATTTGCGAGTTTTCTTTTAATTATTCCGTCATTTGAATATTGAAGTTTCATTAATATTGAGTAAAAAAAATGTATGA
>MU225220.1:1015128-1027751 GCA_018584345.1 Thuja plicata | reverse complement strand
GATATAAGTAAAAAGTAATAGAGAGAGGTAGAAAGGGGGAGATATATAGGCATAGAGAGTGATAGAGAGATGACAAGATAGAGATACATATAGAGGGAGAGATGGGAGAAGAAATATAAAGATGTAAGTATTAAAGGTATAGGATAGAGATATAGATGAATATAAAGTGGGAGGATGGGGAAAAAAATAGAGAGTTAGAGATAGATCAAGAGGTAAAAATAGAAAAAGATCTAGGGAGATACAGAGGGAGATATAGAGAGGGAGAGATAGAGAGGAAGAGTTATAAAGATATATAGATGGTGAGATATATATTGATACAAAGATAAGGAGATCTAGAGAGGATGAGGAGTGACAAACAAAGGGACAAATACTTAAATGACCTTTCCATAACTCTACGGCGTTACCATTGCACACTAAGGTGCGATTGCTAGTATTAGAAATCATTGTCTCACATTGAGTCTTTACATGCAACATGCATCTAGAGAGTTGTTGAGGCCTTGTGACACAAGGTTTGCCTCATCACTCTGAAAAGAGTGGTTGAAGAGAAAGCAGCTTTGAGATCTGTGATTTGTTCTAATGGGTGGGAAAATTCATCACTTTCTAAAAGTGCTAAGGGGAAGAACATAGAGCAAATCATTTTAAACAACAACTTTTGGGAAAGTGGAGCAAAGGTTTTGAATATATGTGGTCCAATTGTTGATGTTCTTTGTATGGTAAATGGTGGTGACGGTCCTTGCCTTGGCATGCTTTATGAAAGCATGGACCGTTGTAAAGAGTACATTCAGAGAGCACTAAAAAATGAAGAAGCAGAGTACATGGAGATATTGGAGGTAGTTGATTCTAGATGGAAAATGATGCAAACACCTTTACATACAGCAGCTTGCTACTTGGAGCCTAAGTGATTTTGTATTGATAGACAAGTTGATTGTGAAATTATGGCAGGGCTTTATGATGCCATTAGCAAGTATGAGCGAGTTTGAGACACTGCGACTCTGATTAGAGACCAATGTTGGTGATACAAGAAAGCAAAAGGGATGTTTGGAATAGAAGCAGCACAATATGATTTGACACGGGTTGAGGTAGCTGGCTATAGATGGTGGATGAGCTATGGAGCACAAACTCTTGAACTACAGAGCTTTGCCATTCGAGTATTGAGTCAGGGAGCAAGTTCATCAGCTTGTAAGAGGAACTGGAGTTACTTTGACCACATCCATTCCAAAAAAAGGAACAAGTTGCTGTCCAGAAAGTTGGGAGATCTTGTCTATGTTCACAGCAATTTGAAATTGCTCATGAACAAATCCGCAAATGACTCCACATCTTCTTCACACAAAGGAATTTCAGAAGACATAGCAAATGGAGTTGTGGAGGAGCCCGACTTCATGGATGATGAACTGAGTAGTGATACTGATGATGATTCTACAGCAGATCAGCCATGTACTCTTGATGACTTGGAGCTTTTTTGAGGTTTTTTAGTCTTGACTTTTGATTGTAATTTTTTGACAAAAAACCATCTTCGTACTCTTGATAATTTGGAGTTGTTTTGAAGTTCTAAAGTCTAAAACGCTGAACGTATCTTTTTGACAAAAAAACATCTTTGTAATCATGATTTCACATGTTTCTTATGGTTTATATCTTATAAATGTGATATCTTTTTTAATGATTTTAAATCTATTTTGTAGTGTTAAACTATTTTGATAATTTATTGGATATACAGTTGGAGAGATGTTTTGTTTTGTAGGTTTGAATTGAAAAGTTCTTTGTATGAAACTCATAAACATATAAAAATAAATGACATTTATTGCAGAAATGATAGAGATCTGTATATAACTTCTGCTATAAATGTACATTGATAACGACTTGTTGCTAACCTTATAAAAGCCATGTGGTGCTGAAATTTTAATAGCTTAGTAAATATTTAGATATGAAAAGTGGAGGAAATACATAACATTGCAAACTGTGTCCATGTAGCAGCAAATGAAGACTAACACAAACCAACGTCATAGCTAATTCACAGTGATCTTCCAACACTTATGACATCTAATGCCCCCTTACTAGCATGCGTCCAACTCCAGCTTCATACAGTCAGGAAACTAACCCACTACTGTGCATAAATATTCACCATGCACAGCAAGAAGAAATACCATGTTTGGTCATTGAATGGTCTCCACAAACCTTCCTATAGCTAGGATCATATACTTATATTTTTTTGAAAATTATATTAGGCGACTTTAATTTTGAATTTTTTGGACCTTGCCGAACTTCATCCGAACTTCATAGTTGTCAAACTCGAACTCGAACTCGAACCTTGTGACTTCATATGTAGTTATTTGTGAAATTATCATATGCCAATTTTTGTTGATAGTTGGAAACCATTAGCATTTGATTTCATTCTCCTCAACTATTAAACACATTCTGTTGTCAACCTTCAAAGTTTGCAAATTTGCACTTACAAGTTCTTGTAGCGTGTGTTACAGCCCACTCACATTAAAAATGAACTATAGACAACTTGGGAGTTGACTAAAACAACACTCGACTGTATTCTTGACACCACTACAGATGCTTCCAAGCACAAGAAAAATAAAAACCTAAGGCATTAGTGATCGGAAGCCACGAACGTCCTACAACACTCAAATGAATTCACGACACCACTTAGAAATCCATTATTGCATCAACTTCTTCTGGCTCTTTCTTTGGTGATTGATGTATCCACTTTTGTTCCATTTGCAAATCTAAAACTGTATTTTCCATACCAATTGTCTACCCTTGATTACTGTATATTAACTACCCTTGCGACCGGCATATTAATTATCACGAGGATATTATGTCCATGGGTTATTTTGACAACAGGATATTTTGGCTTGGGTTATTATGACCCCAGGATATTTTGTCCTTGGGTTATTGACGCAAGAAGGGTCAATGGATGGGGCCAAAGGCACTCCCAAACACCAAACCAGCTTGCAGAACACAACACGAAAGCTTTGAACACAGAGAGGGAGAGAAGGAATGCAGAGATTTATCATTAACTCATCAAACTTCATACAAGTCGAGCTATGAGGCCTTCCCGGTTACCGCGCCATATACATTCAAAACAATCAAAGAACAATCCTCATGCATGTGAGATCCACAATCTCTCAACTTCTTTTACATTTCACTATCAATCTATCTCCTACTATCTGCTCTCTAATCTATGAACGGAACAATACATTTATACAAGAGGCAATCGAAAAGCTCAGCCCCGAACGATCCTAAAGATCTGCATAGGAGGAAGCAACGACCCAAATTCAGGTCCACATGTTCCCCAATGAGAGATCCTAAATTAATGTTGAGACTATAAATTAACTACAGATGTCAGCTAGAAGAACCAACAGTCAAAACCTACTTGGTGAGACAGGAACAGAAAAACCACCAAGCAGACAGGAACAGCTACCGAGACCGTTCTTTGAAACCAAGCCAAAGCAAGTAACCGAGTCGACGAGGAATCGAGCCTTCCACCGAGAACTCCAAAGCAGTTACCGAGCAGTTTACCGAATGTCTCCACCTCCAAAACCAAAACATATTTTTGTTTGATACAGGATTGCCATGAACCCAAGATGCTCTTGCGTCAGACACATGGGGTTGAAAAGAAATGATTCTCCGAATCATGAGTGAGGTACAACCTGAGCTGAATCCAACTCAGATTGAGAAATCCATGTAGAATCTTCAATCAGTCTATTCTTCCACATTACCAAGTATTCTATGTAATCCTTTCCTCTTGTGCTTTTGCAATTCTTTGTTCCAAAATCTGTTCAACTTCTTCTATCTGTTTCTTAGGATAATCACTCGGTACTGTCACTTCTTTATCAGGTTCGTGATACTCATACAAATCTGAAATATTGAATATAGGTGATATATCCATGTCATCAAGCAACTCCACTTCATAAGCATTTCCACTGTCAAACTTTCTCAAAATCTTGTAAGGACCAAATTTCTTCATCTTAGATTTACCGTATGTTCCAACAGGAAATCTACCTTTCTTCAAATGATCTATCACTTCGTTACCAACCTCAAAAACCTTATGTCGTCTTGATTTATCTGCACTATCCTTGTATTTATGATTACTTTGCTCCAACTTATGTTTCACTTCCTCATGCAATGTCTTCATAAAATCAGCAAATTCTTCTCCTTCAACGCTTCTCTTCTCCAACAATATTTCTCAAGTCTGATATACCTCTCGGTTGTGTGCCAGTAACAATCTAAAAGGGTGTCTTGCCAGTACTCCTATTCACTGAATTATTGTATGCAAACTCTAGTTGTGCTAACATCGCATCCCAATTACTCGGTTTGTCTCCAACTAAGCGTGTCAACAAGTTACCCAAACTTTGGTGTACAACCTCTGTTTGTCCATCAGTCTGTGGATGAAATGTAGAACTATACTTCAACTCAGTGTCTAGCTTTTTCCAAAGTGTTTTCCAAAAATAGCCAACAAACTTATTGTCTCGGTCAGAGAATCCATGCAATCTGACAATCTCTTTGAAGAAAAGATCTGCTATATGTACTGCATCTGATGTTTTCCTACATGGTATGAAATGTGTCATCTTGGAAAAACAATCCACAACAACATATATGGAATCATTACCTCTTGTTGTCCTGGGTAAGCCAAGAACAAAATCCATGCTGATATCACTCCAAGGTTTCTCAGGAACAGAAAACAGTGTATACAATCCAGTATTTTGACTTACTCCTTTTGCAACTTGACAAACTCCACAACTCTTCACAATTCTTTGAACATCCTTCTATAACTGAGGCCAAAAATACCTCTCCTTCAGTAAACTCAATGTTTTATCAATGCCAAAATGTCCTACCAAACCACTACTATGTTTCTCCTTTATCAAATTGGTTCTCATTGATCCTCTCGATATACATAACTGAACTCCTTTGAACAACATATCTTCTAGAATGAAATAGTCTTCAAACCTACTCGGTTGATCTGGAATAGGTGCTCTGCACATTCTCCATGGCTCAGAAAAATCAGGGTCAGTTTCATACAAATTTTTCATATCATCAAAACCAAGAACTTCAATTCCCATTTCAGTCAATGCATCAGCCACTTGGTGGATACTCCACTCTTATGCTTTATCACAAATGTGAAACTCTACAAATACTCTACCCATTTCATGTCTCTAATTCAACTTATTTTGACTACTCAAATATTGTAAAGCCTTATGATCAGTAGACAACACAAATTCACTTGGAATCACATAATGTCTCCATTTCTTCAGGGCTTGCACAATAGCATAGAATTCTTGATCATATACAAAATATTTCCGTTTTGCATCATTCAACTTCTCACTAAAGAAAGCAACAGGTTTACCTTCTTGAGTCAACACAACTCACTGCCACTTGCATCACACTCAACTTGGAATACCTTATTGAAATCAGGTAAGGCTAACACAGGCAATTCAGAAACCTTCTGCTTCAAAGGTTCAAAACTCTTATGAGCTCCATGAGTCCATTTGAACTCTCTTGTCTCCTCTCATTGTCTCAGTCATAGCATTACAAATAGAACTGAAATTTCTGATAAACTTTCGGTAAAAACTTGCTAATCCATGAAATGATCGTACATCAGTGACATTCTCACGTGTAGGCCAATCAAGTATAACTTCAATCTTCTCAGGATCCATCTTCAAACCATCAACTGAAATCACAAATCCTAAATACACAAGTTCTTCTATCATGAAGGAACATTTTTTCAAATTAATCAGCAACTTTTCCTCTTTCAATCTCTGCAATACCTGTCTAATGTGCAACAAATGCTCTTGTCTGGTCTTACTGAATATCAGAATGTCAGCCAAGTACACAATCACAAATTTACACAAGAATTTCTTCAAAACTTCATTCATTAACTTCATAAAAGTACTCGCTGCATTAGTTAAACGAAAAGGCATAACCAACCACTCCTACAAACCTTCTTTTGTCTTGAAAGCAGTCTTCCATTCATCACCTTCTCTGATTCTGATCTGATGATATCCACTCTTCAAATCGATCTTGGCAAAATATTTTGCTCCACTCAAACAATCCATTATATCATCCATCCTCGGTATAGGGAACTAATACTTCACTGTGATCTTGTTAATAGCTCTTGAATCAGTGCACATTCTCCATTCTTCTCATAGGTGCTAACACGATCGGAACTGCACATAGACTCAAACTTTCTCTAATCAAACCTTTCTGCAACAACTCATGAACTTGTTGGTTGAGTTCCTCATTCTCGGTCGATGTCAATCGGCGTGGTGCCTTGTTTGGCAAACTAGCTCTAGTAATCAGATCCATACAATGACTAATATCTCTCATCAATGGAAAACCATCAGGTACATTATCTGAAATGATTTCTTTGTACTCGGTGAGCAACTTCTCAACTTCTGCAGGAACTTTATCTTCTATTTTCTCACTCAAAATGTTAGGAATCAAAGCATAGCATATATCATTTCTCTTTAGATCCTTAACAAACTGCCTACCTTCCATCAAACAAACTTTCACAGATGTACATATCTCACCAATAGATTCTTCAACCAAAGGTAACAAGATTTGTCTCTTGCCATTAGCCCAAATAGTATATTTATTCAATCTTCCATCAAGTATAGCATGTCTATCATATTGCCAAGGTCTACCCAACAAAATATGACAACAATCCATAGGCATAATATCACACAACACCTTATCATAATACTCTCCAATTTTCCGATTCACACAACATTGTTCACTTACCACGAGTGTATGATCATCTTTGACCCATGAAATTTTATAGGGCTTCGAGTGCTTCAATCTCTCCAGCTGCAACTTTGTAACCATGTCCTCGGATGCTAGATTCTCTGAACTTCCACTATCAACAATCACTTTCCAAACTTGGTCTACAACTCTGCATCTGGTCTTGAACAAACTTTTCCTCACTGGATCTTCCTTATTTTTACTCCACAATATTCTTCTAACCATCAGGTTTCCTTCCTTTTCAGGTGCATTTGGTGAATCTTCTTGCACCAAAGCATTTCTGCTACTACCGATTTTCTTGCTTGCATGTGTACACTCAAATGATCTATGTCCTTCTCCACAATTGTAACAAGTTCCTTGGAATCCACTTTTGTTATAGCCACCTCGGGAGTAATTACCTCTTCCTCTAAATGAACTTTCACCTCTCCACTAGGTATTGCCTTTGTCTTGATTTGTCTTGTCTTGATCAAATCTAGGGTTTTCACCATAAGATCTACCTCTTCCCCTAGAGAATCTATCACCTCTTCCTCTTTGTCTTTGCTCATGTCTTTTGTTCAATTTCTCCTTAGCTTTCAGGGCAAACTGATAAACTTCTTCTATACTCCCCATCTTTACCAAACTGGTCTCTTCTTGAATAGAACTCCTTAATCCATTCAGTTATCTTGCAACTCTTTCCACCTCATCTTCAACATGTCCAGATCTAATATCTAATCTGTAGAATTCTTCAGTGTAATCCTTCACTGAGCTATCTTCCTGTTTCAAACTTTGCATTCTCCTAACTAGGTTAATCTGATAATCACAAGGTAGAAACTTGCCCTTCAATTTGTTTATCATCTTGTCCCATACCTTGATCTTGTCTTTTCCATTCTTCTTTCGATCCAATTGCAAATGTTCCCACCACAAGGATGCATGACCTTTCAATTTTGTGCTTGCAATCTTCACCTTTTTCTCCTCTGATACATTCTCATACTCAAAGTATTTCTCCATCTCGATTATCCAGTCTATGAACTCATCTGAATCCATCTTTCCACTATACTCAGGAGGATTAAACTGTGGTGTGGACTTCAAGTTTGTCAAAGCTTGCAGGAGTCTTTCTTCTCTTGGATCTATCACAGGTGCAGGTGCAGGTGTGGCTTCTACCTGCACTTCTTCGATTTCATCATCACTAACATCCTCAAGATGTCTTCCTCGGTGTTGGGTTGTCTCAACAGCTTCCAATCTAGTAACAATCTGCCTTAGCATATCAGCTAGGCCTGGATCTGCATCTCACTTCCCTCGAACCATCTTGAAATCCTCTGCAATTGTAGGTTAGATCGCAATCTACTACCCCACAACAATAACCAATTAGGATTTACATGAAGGAACCTCAAATCTTTCCTCGCTCTAATACCACCTGACGCAAGAAGGGTCGGTGGATGGGGCCAAATGCACTCCCAAACACCAAACCAGCTTGCAGAACACAACACGGAAGCTTTAAACACAGAGAGGGAGAGAAGGAATGCAGAGACTTTTATTTATTTATCAAACTTCATACATGTTAGGTTGTGAGGCCTTCCTGCGGCCATATACATTCAAAACAATCAAAGAACAATCCTCATGCATGCAAGATCCCCAATCTCTCAGCTTTCTTCGTTTACAGTTCACTATCAACCTATCTCCTATCATTTGCCCCCTAATCTCTTAATGAAACAATACATTTATACAAGAGGCAACCGAAAAGGTCGGCCCCGAAAGATCCTAAAGATCCGCATAGGAAGAAGTAACGAGCCAAATTTAGGTCCACACGTTCCCCAATGAGATCCTAAATAAATGCTAAGACTAAAATTAAGTGCAGATGTCGGCCAGAAGAACCAACAGTCAAAAAAAACCCTACTGGGTGAGACAAGAACAGAAAGGACCACCGAGCAGATTGGAACAACTACCGAGACCATTCGGTGAAACCGAGCCAAAGCAAGTAACTGAGTCGACGAGGAACCGAGCCTTCCACCGAGAACTCCAAAGCAGTTACCGAGCAGTTTACCGAATGTCTCCACCAATCTACCGAGCTTCAAAAGAAAAACATAATTTTTTTTAATATAGGATTGCCATGAACCCAAGATGCTCTTGCATCAATTATTCTGACCGGGCTATTGTGTCCAAGGTTATTTTAGTTGGGATATTATGTCTGGATACCATCCAAATCTGATACATGATTTAGTTTGATGTTTTATGGGCATATTCGTTACACCAAAAACATTCATGTCACAACCATAAACAACAGTGTTGTATATGGACCAACCCAAGCCAAAAGAGAATGCAACCAAACTAACCATTCAAAAAGGAATTATCTTCAAATGAACTCTTGACCAGCTTAGAACTTTAGACAAAATATGAACTTAAAGAGCTAAAACTAGACTCCCCGAAATCTGCTAAATTTTGCAGCTTTCAATGCCTATTGAACAAAACAACTAAAATACATATTCGTACATAACATGAGTTATTCAAAACCCTCAAAAATAACCCAATGAGTTTGACCTACAAAAACTGAAATATTATCAACAAAGCAAAGGACTATAAAACAATAGTAAACAATTAGTCAACAAGCATGCAAAAAGGTCCTGAAAACAACATAACAATAATAATAATCCTTAAGCCTGCCCATGGACACCATAAGCAGGAGGAAAACTGAGCTTCTTATAATACACAGAATCCTAGGATCAGTTTGTCCCCTCCTACTAACCATAAATCATCAACGCTGAGTGATGGGTTATTAACACTATCAAAGAAACATCCTCAACCAACTAAACCCAAAATTGAAGCATAAATATTCAAGTACAAAGAAAATAGAAAGATCATGATACTCAAATTGCCTGGAACTCGGATCTAGTGATTTTCAACTACATTATAACTTACAGATTGGATAATTAACCCACCCCTAGCTTACAATGAGTACCAAACTTGGACAGGCAAATCCACAACACTCATCAAAACTACCATCTCAATGTATAAAGCTGCATATATCAAAAGACTTGGCCCCAATGCTCAGACTACACAAATATCTCTAATGGAAACAGCATCATTCACCAATGACTAAAGATAGCTTTGCAAAAGAGAAGGCATTATGAATTTACCAATTTATACATTTCGAAAGAGAAACATTACTTGCTATTCCCATGCCCCATTCAAACATACCAGGACATTAAGGGATAGAAATAATCTATGCAGCTCTGTGCAATAGAAATGTTACATAAGGTATAAATGATGTCAATTTCAAATGATCTCCTGCATCACATTATTTAATGACCGTAGGATGATATTTTGAAGAGTATTTTCTTCTATATTACTTGAATAAACAACATACCCAGTAGGTTCATGCATGTAAGTGTTTTCTATTCATACATGTATATGGTGAAATTCTCTCAAAATAGGTTTGTGTGTGTGCAGCTAAGTCAATAAGAGGTATCATAGACATGGATAGTGTGGCGGGATTAGTAAAATTCCCAAGTTACTGGCAACTATTCTCATAAATAAACCTCAGGGAAACATTCCAAGGGCAAATTACGACTTGATTATATCATTCACAATCCAGATATTTATGTGAAATAATTCCAACTGATTCTATACAGCTAAAATTTTATGAATATGTTCATGTAATAATCCATTCTAGTTCCAGAATTAAGAATTCAATCTACAGTAGAAGAAAAATTTCATTTGGTTATAATACTGAAATCACACGTGCACCTGAATCTATTTGTAGCTGTCAAACGTAGCCTCCGTGTCTTCTGCCGGATTATTTATGTGTTGTTGGCGTCAACTGCTATTCCTCGGGTTCGGATTTTGTATACCTCTTCTTCCTTTGTTTTGGTCACATAGCCCGTCTCACATGACGGAGCGGACAAAATAAATCAACGACCCGTGCCCTCTTTGCCAGACTGAATACGGTTCATCCTTTGTCGTTTGCAAGAAGGATACGCCGTAAACAACAAAGCTCGTTTATCTTCTATTGGCCTGTCGCGGAGGATTGACGTGAGTCGCCTGGATTCAGTTTGCTCGTCTTATCTTGTCATCAGACTTCTCCAGACATGGTGTCTCCAACACTGTCGTTTACCCCTTATTTCAATACAAAGATAACATATCAATGCACAGGTGTTAAGCGTTGGACATCAAGTCTCTAAGCCAGGGAACCGCATTCTGACGGACTGAATGTTTGTCTCTGCTATAATTCTTCTGCAGTTCGGATTGTTTCCACCGCTAAATGTCTTGTATTTCCCACCACTAACTCCACTAGGCCAGACCACTATCTCACAAAAGGAATTGAACTTTGTCTTCACACATGATCAGTTTCAATAGATATTCAAGCCTGCCTGGCATCTTCACGAGACCACCTTTTATTGATATCAAAATTGGTTGTAGTATTCCCGTAAGGGAAACTACCTTATTAAACAATTTAATATAGTGTTAAATTAACACTAATTTTTATTTGAACAAAACACCTCAAAATTAATAAATATTAATTTGACCATTTAATTAATATTAAATAATTAATTCCTTTTATTAACAAAATAATAAACTCCCTTTATTTTGGGGATATAAGAGTCTCCCCTTCTGATCCACTTCTATTGCCTATCATTCAAATCCTTCTGACCCAAAAAATATCTTAAACTGTCATGATCAGTTCGCACAACAAATTTACCACCGACTAAATATTGTCTGAACTTAGCCAAAGCATGCATTATCGCTAACATTTCCTTATCATATATTGAGTATAATTTTTCAGCACTATTAAGTTTCCGACTTTCATAGGCTATAGGGTGTTTAATTTGCATTAAGACTGCTCCTAGTCCTTCCCCGAACGCATCACATTCTAATACAAAAGGTTTATTAAAATCGGGAAGTGCGAGTACAGGGCAAGAACTCATTACCTTCTTCAGTTTATCAAATACCTATGTTGTTGCTTCAATCCATCTGAATGCCCCCTTTTGGTAAGATCTGTCAGCGGCGCTCCAAGCTGTGAAAACCCTCTAACAAATCTCCAGTAATAACTGCATAGACCAAAGAAACCTCTTAAATCAGAAGTGGAGGTGGCCAGTCCAGAATAGCCCTAATCTTTTCTTGATGCACCTGCACACCTTTAGCACTGATCATATGTCCCAAATATAGAATTTATGTCATACCAAATTCACATTTAGAGGCTTTTGCATAAAGAGATTGAGACTCCATTATATCTAAAATTTCATCAATATGTTTCAGGTGTTCCTCCCAAGTCTTGCTATAAATAAGTATATCATCAAAGAAAACGAGCAAAAATTTCCGCAGTTGTTTGTTAAAAATATGATTCATACAAGACTGAAATGTTGCTGGAGCATTTGTTAGTCTAAAAGGCATAACCAAAAATTCATAATGATCATAATGACAACAAAAAGCAATTTTATGAATATCCCACTCTCTTAACTTACTCTGATGATACCAGGATCTTAAGTCAATTTTAGAAAAATACACAGCACCATGTAATTCATCTAACAATTCATCAATGCAGGGAATCAAATATCTATTTTTTATGGTCTTTTTATTGAGGGCATGGTAATCTATACACATGCGTAGAGTCCCATCTTTCTTTTTGACCAACACTACCTGTTAAGATTGCTAAACTGCAATCTTCCCAAGAACACCTGCATGCATAGCTATTACATAAACAGAAGCAAAAGACAGAAGATAGAAGGATCTATGGAGGCCAAAAAGACAGAGACATCATGCGCTCAAGAAAACAATATATTGATAATATGTTTCTATGATTTACAAACTGATGTAAAAACTCTGTAAATAAAACTAAGCGGTGATTCCTTATAAAGGATACCGAAGCCCTAAAAAGGAAACTCTCAGAAAATAGAAAGTTGCCTAAG
>MU225220.1:994798-1014630 GCA_018584345.1 Thuja plicata | reverse complement strand
ATGTCGTGGAAGGTACGCTCACTTGACAAAAGTGGATGCGCCTAAAGCGGCAAATGCATCATAACCCCCCATGGCACTTTATAACACAGTGCGAGTACATCAACCGAACCAGGTGTACAAGATCCAAAAAAGCAGAAGAAGGCACTTTATCTCAGTGCGTTTACAGAACAATGATGCAACAGAAAGAGCATGCAAGCTCAGAAGTCAGAAAGAGGAGTGAGCTATGAACTCAGAAGAAGAGATCCCAGGACCTGTAGAACCAAGCAAACCACCAGAGGGCATAAACTGCCAAACACGGAGGAGTGAAAACCCGGAGCAGAATCTGGAAAAATAACCTCTGGCACTGAAAAGCACACTGAACCAGCTTTCCGACGATATCTCGTTTGCCGAAAAAGGAGTCCGGATGAGCCAGATATGACTCCCGGAAGGCAAAAAGAGACATCAGACTTCAACAGCAAAAAACGTTGTTGAAACGGTGGAACCAAAAACCCTAACCTCCACCATCGGAAAGTGCTCGGAAAGAGCTTTCCGACGGTATATAGAAGTCAGAAAAAGACCCCCGTATGCTCCCTGTAGAGCGAAAACAGACAGGTACCCCCAGAAAACCAAAAAGGTTGGTTTTAAGCCCCAGGGGCTAAAAAAAATTGGCCCCCGGGCGCATGGCGCGCTCCAAGGGCTAGGCCGCAGCCCTCGGTCGGTCATATGACCGGCGGCCGTGTAGAAATGCCCGCGGGGGCTGAGTAAATACCGCCGGGCGCAAAATGAAGGAGGCGCCACCGGGGAGCGGTGGGCGCCGGGAGGTGCCGCTGCAGAGAAGTGCCAGTTGGGCGGCGCGGGCCGCAGAGTAGGCGGGGCGGCTCGGGCCGCAGACCAGGCGGGGGGAGGTGCGGCCGCAGTGCGAGCGGCGGGTGGCGGCGGGAACCAGCAGTCCGGAGGGGACGCGCAACCGGGGGCCGGGCCGCGGTGGTGCGGCGGCGGCGCCCGGTGAAAAAGCACTGTGTGCGCTAAACACCGCCCAAAACCTTAAAGAAAATAAGGTTTTTTTAATTATTTTTTTCAAATTTCTGCCTCGGTTTTTGTGCCGTACGGCACAAAAACCAAAAAAAAATTGCCTCAGAGCCCAGTAGTCCAAAATGGACGAATTTTATGTCGTTTCTGGGGTTTTGGGGTCCTCTGAGCTCAATGGCAATGTCCATTTGAGCCCAAAGTGACCATAACCAAAGCTTGCCCCTAAAAAACCACAAAAAACACTAGAAAAACCCTCTGAAACCCTCGGAGTCTGAAAGCTTCAATAAAACTCGAATAGCCAACAGCAAGATGGCTCTGATACCATGTTAAGATTGCTAAACTGCAATCTTCCCAAGAACACCTGCATGCATAGCTATTACATAAACAGAAGCACAAGACAGAAGATAGAAGGATCTATGGAGGCCAAAAAGCCAGAGACATCATGTGCTCAAGAAAACAATATATTGATAATATGTTTCTATGATTTACAAACTGATGTAAAAACTCTGTAAATAAAACTAAGCGGTGATTCCTTATAAAGGATACCGAAGCCCTAAAAAGGAAACTCTCAGAAAATAGAAAGTTGCCTAAGTATAACTTAAGCACAAAAGAGTAATTACTAAATTACTCTAACACTACCGATGATGCAAATGGACTCGAACTGGGCCTAATGTGTCCCATGTCTAATAACTCCTTAATAGCTTTTTCTATTTCATCTTTCAAGGCCTTACAATGCCTGTATGGAGTAGTGATGACTGGCTTTGCCCCTTCTTCCAATTAATAGTATGTTCAAAACCTCGATCCGAGGGTACCCCAGGAGGTATATCACTGAAAACCAAACTGTGTGAATCTAATACTTGCAACAAATCATCTGAATAGTGCTTAGATTCCAAACCTGTTGCCTTTGTAGAAATCAAGCATTGTGTTGACCAAGCAACCTCACCATGATGGAAAATAGCTTCCATCCTTTTAGCAGTAACAATCCTGGGCCCACCATTCAACATTCCCCTGAGAATCATTTTTTGTCCATCAACCTTGAAAGAGAATTCCATGCGTTTGAAACTCTGCAAATATTCATCCAAAGTTTCCATCCACTAAATTCCTAAGACAACATTAGTATCCGCCAAATCAATCACATAAAAATCATCTATTACTGTATAGTTACCAAGAGCAATACTTAATTGCGATACCTTATGTGTGCTTACTAAATTAGTACCACCTGCTACTTTCACATCAAAACCTTCATGTTTAACAATATGTAAGCCTCATTTTTTAACAAGAGCATTATCAATGAAATTATGAGTAGATCCACTATCCAGCATAACAATAACCCGTTGACCCTGTAATACCCCTCGTACTCTAAAAACGTTGTAATGTGGAAATCCTGTCATGGATGCAATTACACCACCTTCCTGTTTATTTCCCTAATCAGGGTCAGAAGCCTTTTGAGAGTATTCCAAGTTTGGATCTATATTTTCCTCGTCTTCATGATTTGATGTGACTTCAATGTAATGTATTTTCCCTTTGCCCAAACATCTATGACCTGTTGCCATGACTCCTTACAACTGAAACATAATTTATGTCTCCTGAGTTCATCCCTCTCTTCTTTGTCAAAGCTGGGTTTTGGGAACGCATCTCTACTGAAGGGTTGTTTGTCTTTATCCGGTTTTGGAAAAGGGCCTTTATTCCAGATTTTCCCTTTTGAGGACTGTTCTAATTCTCTTGCCTTCTTAATAGCCATTTGTAGTGTAGGAGGATTTAAAGATTTCACCCAACCTTTCAAAGAATCAAAAAGCGCATCAATGAAAATAACAATTTTGTGTCTCTCAGAAATTTCCATGACAAGCACAGACAACTTTTCAAATTTTGTTATATATTGTTCAACTGCCCCTGTTTGTTTCAGTTGTGTTAATTCCTTTAAATGTAATTCAGAATCTTTGGAATCAAACCTATCAATGAGGCGTTCAGTGAATTCAAGATATGTATCTACCAGATTATGGCCCAACGTGACCTGCCCATGGTGCCACCATTCATGTGCTACTCCATCTAGACGTAATGTTGCATATTTAATAGCTTCATCCTCCATCATAGGGTTTAGTTAAAAATATGTGTCTAACTTTTGAACCCAAGCCCTGGCGGTTGTTTTGCCTGTGCCATCAAAATAAGGTATGGACATCTTCCCTATTTTCCTCTGTAATTCACTATTGTAATGTTTGCCCCTATGAGGCCTATGTTTCATCCTGACATCCAAGTACTCCCTAAATGACATGTGAGATCTGAATTTTGCCCCAACTGATTCCCAATCATTCAAAATTTCATCTTGTACTTCTCTAGTCGTAGGTTCATGTTCCGATTGTAAATTTCTTGGAGTAAAATTTGGCATGTAAGGTCTGGTTCTTGTTGTTCTTTCAGGCTGATTGTTATTTATTGAACGTCCATCCCTACCACCTTCGTTTTGATTTTGATTTAAATTTTGAGCCATGAATTGAGTCATCAGATTGGTCATCGTATTTATATTATTTTGCATGTGTTGTTGACTTCTTATTAATGCAGCAATTAAATCCCTATTATTTTATGGTTCCCCTGTGTTATTGTTTTGTTCAAAAACTATTTCCTCTTATGTCTCAGTATGACTATCCTCAATTTCAAATTGTGGGGTTGAACTAGACTGAATGGTTGGATTTCTATTTTGTCGTTCTCTAGTATTCCAGAAGTTATAATGGCCTGGTTGCATATTCAGCAAAACATTTTTGGGCAAAACAAGATATTAAACACCCTACAGGCTGGCAAGACTGATAGCTCTGATACCATTGTAAAATTCCCAAGTTACTACCAACTATTCTCATAAATAAACCTCGGAAACATTCCAAGGGCAAATTACAACTTGATTATACCATTGACAATCCAAATATTTATGTGAAATAGTTCCAACTGACTCTATACAGCTAAAATTTTATGAATATGTTCATGTAATAATCCATTCTAGTTCCAGAATTAAGAATTCAATCTACAGTACAAGAAAAATTTCATTCGGTTATAATACTATATCACTCGTGCACCTGAATCTATTTGTAGCAGTCAAACATAACCTTCGTGTCTTCTGTCGAATTCTTTGTGTTGTTGGCGTCAACTGCTATTCCTCGGGTTCAGATTTTGTATACCTATTCTTCCTCTGTTTTGGTCACATAGCTCGTCTCACATGACGGAGCAGACAAAATAAATCAACGAGTCGTGTCCTCTTTGCCAGGCTGAATATGGTTCATACTTTGTCATTTGCAAGAAGGATACGTCGTAAACAACAGAGCATGTTTATCTTCTACTAGCCTGCCGCGGAGGATTGAAGCGAGTCACCTGGATTCAGTCTGCTTGTCTTATCTTGCCGTCAGACTTCTCCAGATGTGGTGTCTCCAACAGTGTCGTTTGCCACTTATTTCAATACAAAGATAACATATCTATGCACAGCTGTTAAGCGTTGGACGTCAACTCTCTAAGCCAGGGAACCACGTTCTGACGGACTGAATGTTTGTCTCTACTATAATTCTTCTGCATTTCGGATTGTTTCCACCACTGAACGTCTTCTATTTCCCATCACTAACTCCACTAGGCTAGACCACTATCTGATGAAAGGAATTGAACTTTGTCTTCACACATGATCAGTTTCAATAGATATTCAACCCTGCCTGGTATCTTCACAAAACCACCTTTTATTAACAAAACAATAAACTCCCTTTATTTTGGGGACATTACATAAGTGTTTTCTATGCATACATGTGTATGGTGAAATTCTCTCAAAATAGGTTTTTGTGTGTGCAGCTAAGTCAATAAGAAGTATCTTAGGCATGGATAGTGTGGCGGGATCAACAGCAATCAACACAAACAGAAAAAAATAATCAAGAAATTGAATTGAAAAGGCCTCTGCAGTTCAAAAACTCAGGATATTTATTTTAAGAGTCCTTTGACTTTCTACTGAATCTCAAGTCTTTGTACGTTCATACCAAAGGATTTCCTAAAATCATCTGTAATCACATCTCTAAATAGCTCAATGAGTTAAAACATGAAGCTACAATGTCATTTCACCTTCATAAACTTCACTATTTTTAAGACATTGATGTTACCGTTAGACTTAAATTTCCTAATAAGTTGTCAGAGAATGCACACTAACAAAATTAATTGCACACCCTACTTATTAGCTGTAATCATAATCAGCAATGCTTCTAGAAGTCTACAAAAAAAAGGTGTCATTATCATAAGCTCAGCAATAAAGTCATCATTGATTTCACTCAGAGTTGCCGAAAACTCCTTTGTCCCTCTTTAGGCACGTGTATCCTCGTATCCAATTTGGAAACGTATCTGAAACGGCCCAAATACACGTCATATATTTTACCCATGTGTGCCTTGAAAAACTTCATTTTTTAACCGTGCCGAATACTATGTGATTTTATTTATTTTAATATTTGACATAAATCTTCCCAAATTTGATTTACAAATATTTCATTAATGAAATTTTTTAAAAACAATTTGGTATAAACAAAACCTGCACCGAATGAGAAAGACATGAAATGTATTTTTATTTCAGCGACTCATTTTATTAGGTTATCTTCTAATACAACTCTACTATTTTTGCATATTGTAAATTGTTAAATTAACTTACAATTATTTATGTAGCATTTGTGTCTATATTGCTTTTGAAATAATGAAAATCTCCTCTAATAACTTAGAAAATTGGAATAACTCCAACGGGTTATCCAACCTCCAACTTGCAAATGTTTGTGTTTTTGAATGATTTGGTTTTAATTTGCAATTTTAAAATAAAAAAATAAACCTTTTGCCAGGCAAGATATAAAAACATTGCAAATATAAAATATTCTAGAAATGAAATAGAGCTGCAATGATTCTTATTGAGCATAATATATAAATATTTACAATGCTTTTCATTAACCATTCATACCCGGAGGTCCTCAAGCTTTTATTATAAAATCTGAAAATTTATGGCAGCAATGTATTAACTTGTAGATAGCAGCTGGCAATGAATATTTAATGCTGGTAATAATTGCAATGGCTACCACAATGAATTCTGGGAATACTCTTTAAAAATCTGCACTTACACCCTTGTGCCTTTCAATTGAAATGCAAAGATAATGTAGCAATTTACTATTCACGGGTTAGTGTAGCGCGGGTACTGTAGTGTCACTGAAGCAGCAAAATTAAAGCTTGCAATCTGCTCTTTATTGGCTGTCAATGATGATCCACAGGTCAGCAATGAGTAAGCATAATATATATGCACAAATCCTTGATATTTCTTCACCTTTGAATTCAATCATGGCGTCTGGTTGAAGCCATAGCATTGGTACAATTCATTGGGCATTTAACCAACTCACAGTGCTGATATAACTTGGAAGAATTCACAATTCTTCAAGCTCCAAATCTGAAACCCTTGTTTCAATTTTTTCTCCCCACAAACAAAGCAACTGCACAAGTCATAGAATGAATTTTGATCTCTGCAAGGCTCTTTTATAATATTTCACCATGAATCTTCAGTAGCAAGGCTCTTTAATGATTTTGATATTTGCTTTAATAATTATGAGTTGACTTTATAATATATCATTAATAAAGCATACTTTTAATCAATGAGTATTAATTACTCTTTACGCTCAACATGGGACCCACTTTATTATAAAATCAATTTATAACTTTATAACATAACTTAAATAATTAACATCATTAAAGGCCATTATTAAAGGCCATTATAATATTAATATCTCATTAAATACTCATTATTTTGATGAACTATCTGAACCAGGGAGTCAACCACTGCATCCTCTATCCATATGACTGCCTTACTAAAAATAGAAAGGACTCTTCCCGATCAACCTCTGACTTACTATATAGTAAGTATATTTAACTGAGCCCAAACGAAGTCCAATCTGAGCCAAACGAAGACCAAACTAGAACATAATGAATTCTAGTGAAGACAAGAACCTCTATTAACCAAGCCTCTACCTCAGAAGACCTTCTATCCACAATAATTAGCCTACGAAGGTCACAATAATAGGCTAATCCCTCAAATTCTGCTGCTCGTGGAAAAGGGGACATTACAAAAATTGGGTTAAATGTGTGTTTTTTATTAATGTCGTACCCAACCGTATCCATATTGGGGGTCTTAAAATATGGCTGTATCCGTACCCGATACCGTATCTGTATATGTATCTGTGTCCATTCAAGTTTGATTTCACTTCTATTGCATTCAAGATCTAATATGTTTCCCATTATTTTCCATGCCTTAATTATGCATTGATTTTGAAGTTTTTCTCAAGTTTTCTCTTTTTAAAATGGAATGCACTGTACTGAGATTGCTGATATTGAAACTCAAAACGCAACAAGAATAGTCCTCAATGTGAAGAATAACATATTTGACATAATTTCTTCACCAAAATCGAAGTAAAGTGACTCTAGCAGCCTTCAGCATAAATTAATAGCACATTAGACAAAACTTTCACCGATTACTCATTGATAACCCAAAATACAGTCTTACTAGAAGGAAATTGTATATATTATAATTTCATTTCAGCCCAATATGATCAATAATTGTTACAACCATCCAACTTGAGACATTCAAAATGGTTTAAGACTTATAGCTGAAATGAAACTCACTTGTGATGTCTTGTGACCATTGATCGAAAGGTTGGAAATCAAGTCAAAAAGTGGTTCCTGACATTCAGCAAGATTGCAGCTGAGAGCTGGCCAATAATTCATTTGCAAGTTGATATTAAGGTGTGGGGCAGCACTGCAAATTTAAAGCATTGTTATCAGTAAATATAAAGTAAGACCTAAATCCAATACAGTTATAAAGAAGAAAATTTCACAAGACATACACAGCAGAAAACTATTATTTGAATTTATGATAATGCCATGAATAGCAACAACCATAACCAGAAGACAAATTCAAATGAAGCACAAATGTGTAAATAAGTTGGTCGATATTGCAAAGGAATGTAAATTTTAAATAAAATTTTATAATTGAATACAGTTCAAAATGTAAAATTGTGACTCGGCAATATCTGGTTCTTATATGGTAACCTAATCTTACTACATTTTTTTAGATTATTTCCACACAATGATTTTCAAAACATATATATGAGCATTGCTGTGTTCAATCCACCTTACTAAATAGTTGAAGTACAAATCTCAGTTCTACTCTCTACATCCCCATTCAGTGAAATCATTAAATAGCCACAATATATGAAATTATTATTACAAGGTTGCCAAAAAATCTCCATCAAATAATCAATGCTTAAGTCTCTCTAATACAATCATTATCTTTCACATTCCTATTATGATTACAAATTATCATTATTACTGTTAGACTAAAGATTACCACTTTTAGAATTATTAACTATTAGTTTTTAGGCTTCAGATGTGCTAGATACTGGTCATTTTATATATATCTATCACCATGCAAAATTTTATAAATGCTTCATCTGCAATCTCATCAACGTCAGACAGAAATTTACCTGATCCTATTTATATTGATGCTGACATTTTCCTTATACATTGTTGGAGTCAATTCATCACGTAGGATCCTTGGTGTTCTTCTTGCCAACAATGACAGTTATCTTTGTGAAAGATTCTTCTTCGTAAGATACAACTAAACTTGGTCAACTTGGCCTTGCACATTCAATTTGTTCTAAATATCTAACAGGTATCTGCTAAATAATTCATTTATAAGGAATAGGTGTTTATGATTTTAGTACAATTTTTTTCGTTGTTGACTCGTTGAGTATGTCATTAGAAACTATTACCAAAAATATTTGACATTTTTTCCCCGAGGAGTTCATGCTTATGCATTTGTGAAACTTGAATAGAGGAGGAATCTCCAGTGCATTGTACAACTACATACTATGGTTTAATAGGTAGCCAAGATGTTAAATCGAAACTGTTCCTAGAAGATGAAAGTTAAAAAAATTCTAATGAGGATTATCTTCAATTCTTGTAAATGTTGGTTTAGAAGTTACAGTTTGTGTACCTGCATGTCAGGAAGTTAAGATGATCAAATGGTTTCTCTAGATGATCATACGGCACTTCTCATGTCTGTAAATCTCTCGTCAAATACAGATTATCAAAATGTTTTCTAGCTGAAGGTGGTTATCACAAATGTATAAGTGACTGGGTTGTTATAAACTCCAAACCCATGTCCTATTCAGACACTAATTGGCAGATAAATTTGTCGTTTAATAAAACCTCAAACTCACAAATCCAGGAGATCGACACTAGTGGGCCACATTAATTGCGCAACATTTTATCAGCTCCTTGGGACATATAGTGTTGCAGCCACAGTGCTTTGCATTACAATATACTCCCTACACTATCAGCTCATCCTGCTTTACACTATCCATATATTATCATAGACTCTTTGAATCCTGCCAGAACTAATATTTTCTGATAGCCTACAAATATAGCTCAACAAGCTTCTGAGCCAACTGATACGAATAAATATATTTTTAGGCACAATAAAATACTTAGCTCCTTAATAACAACAGCTTAGAAATTACTACTAGAAGCAAAACGGTGGAAGCCTAAGAGACACCACTTAGAATTTCACCTTATAGGTCACTTTGGGGATTTGATGTCATGTCCACTTTTCAAAATTAGATCCATAAAAAGACCTCTAGCTGAGTGTTGGAAATTTTTATTTTAGATGATCAATCATTACAAATAAATAAATTGAGAATTACAATATACATAGATTAACCACATTATTTAACATTTACATAGGCACAACCCTTTTGAATAAATAAACTCCATAAAGCATCATTTTATTATAAAACACTTATAGAATGGTGGCATGGTCTATTAAAGCATAGATCGAACCTAGGGAAACACTTCTCCTTACTTCCACATGGCCAATAATACCTCTTGTACTAGTGATAGCTATTAGTCTCCAACTTCTCATACCTCTCAATGAGAGGGAAGCTCCTTCACTATAGAAGAAGGGGTGGCAAAACACATGAAAAAGTATTAGTCAAACTCACTCAAAACTACCATTATAAATTAAAATAATTAATAAACTAATAATGATGGATCATGGAGTGTGATCCGAAACGTTGATACAAACAAATACAATGCAGTTGAATCCAGAAGCACAATACATTTTAATTTTTAATGTCACTACGGACTGTGGAAATCTTATGTCTCTGAATTAATAATCCAATAGTTTATTATATTACTAATTATTTAAATGGTATATGCTTTATAAAGCATATAATACGCATAAGGTTTTATAAGCTTATTAGAACAATATATAAATGTTATAAAGATGACCCCTAGCAACATTATGTTCTAACACTCCCCTTAATCTTAATAGGAGGCATAACCTGTCAATTTCTATTATAAAAAATGAATGACCCACTAACAATTCTTTTTTAACAGCGATCAATAGGGACACAAGTATATGACAAAATGAATATCACATACTCTACACTATACCAAAGTCATCTTCTCATAATTTATAATCCCATTGTACTAAATGTTTTGCGTTGTTAGGCCTAAGAGGAGGCAAGCACACCACAGAGAAGGGGGGGTGAATCAGTTGTACACACCTAATTCATTTAATTTCACTTTAGCCACTTAGATCTGAAAGATAAATAATAATGCAAGATCCACAACACAGAACTCAGAACACAAAGATGTGTTCTCGAGGAAACCCGGTTAAGGGAAAACCCCGGTGGGAATCAAACCCACAAGATAAGTGTACTCAGCTAAAAGTACTGCCCGGTTAAGAGCAAAATTGGGAACAAAGGATGCACAAGCAACCAAAGGCTTACAACCTAATCAGCAGGCACACTGCTCACAATACAATCTCAGATCTGGCCCTTAGTCGGGTTCACCGATCTATCTTCACTTACAACAAGGTGGACATACAGTCCATTACAACCATACAATGACTAGCACTATTAATATAATGACCCACCATACAATGTCGTCCAATAAAGAAGAACACGATTGCCTTGATCAGATAAGACATGCATGAAGAAGCCAAATAGATTATTGATGATGGCCAGAGACAATTAATCTCAAGTACGATCAGATATGAAGATCGGATTGGTAAAAAGATGAACTAAGGCACGCTTGAAGTATCGATAAAGCTATATGACAACAACTAGTATTAACTATGATGTTAAGCAATATCAATTAAGGGAGAAAATGACTAATCACACAATTAGTCATGAATATCGATTATGGTTAGTAAGTAAATGGTAATTGTCAATAACAAGCAGCGGTTTGATAAGTTATATGGAAGACAGCAATTGTGATAATCAATATCCTTTGTGTACGATACTGATTGGGTTATGTTATGAAGAGGCACAATTTAGATTAACAAAGGCAGAGATTACAAGATGATTTACAAATTAAGCAAATGATGTTGTTGAAGAGATCGGACATGTCTCTTAGTGGTAACCCATCCTATCAATTTGCAAGGTATACAAAAGCTATTGATCTCTATCAATCAATCATCATTCAGAAACCTTTTTTATCTCTTAAATTATCATTGGATCTGCTCATTTGAGCATAAGCATTTTGGCATATTTCGGTTGCACGGTTCAAAAGTATTTATCAAAGACAGCACAATTGTCGCAAGCACATCTTACCAAGATCAGACACAGCATCATTATCATTGTTGCAAGACTATATCTACACATCTGAAACAGCAACATATTACTACAAGCAATATCATCATATATACATTGCATATATTTAAGGATCAAAATCAGAAATAGCAATTCATCGCTATAGGCGATAGGAAGATAATATAGCATACTCCCGATTGTCAAATCAGAGAAAGCTACAGCAGATTTATATTTAATAATTCAAAAATATTTATCATCCAAATTTGCTGATTTGTTGGTAGACCAGTCAAAAACAAATCAGCATTCACTTTAAAACTTTATCTCTCTATCCATAGCATGTGCGACCTGTTCAATTGGTGTGATAGCCTTGTAGAGGTATGACACCATGTAAAGGATGGCAGCCTAAGGGAGTTGCACCTAGTATGGTGGGGCCTTGATAAGGCCACGTAAGCTCTTGGAAATTTCTTCAAGCCTGCCTTGATGTGCTAGAAATAAGTAAAGGTACAGCACCTTGAGGAAATTGATATCGTACGGCTGGGATCAGGCTTGGCCATTAATAAATAAATTTAATCTTCCCTTTGAACACTACACACAGCACAAAAACCCTAGTCCAATATCACTTGCACATACTGCACTTGTATTCTCAAATTATCTCACCATTCGCACACCCTACCACATAAATTAAGTATTTGCCTACAAAGCTTAATAAATTTGTACCTAGATATTCTACACTTGAAAGCTGTAAATAAACTCCTATTTTCTTCAATTGAGCACAGTCATGAATCCTTTTTTAATCCACCTTGAATCAAACGAGGGAGAAATTTTTCATCCCCAAAGCCAAACACCGCTAGGGTTTTTATTCTAGGGTTTGAATTTGAACTTACAGTCCAAACTTTGCAACGACAGAAATAAAATGTCCAAGATGTTTAAATGAGCCTTTCATTTCTCTTTATAAATTCCTTGGGAACATTCAAGAAGATTTTACTTTTGAATTCACCTTTAATCAATTAATCACCTATTGGCACCCAAAGTGACTTTATTTTCTTTTTCTTTTTAACTTAGTCGCCGTATTAAAATTCATTAAATAAAAGAACCCACAATAACTTAAGGTAACTTAATTTAATTAATTAAAAATATTCCCACAATTAATTCTCTGAATCAACCTGCGTGAATAAAAATAGGCTAATGACACTCCCCAAACACCTAAGATGAAGAAAGGGTCATTACAATTCACAAGAAAATTATTCCAAACCATCAAACCAACATTATTGGCTAGGGTTTCAAGTTTACAAGTCGCTACAGAAATGACAGTACAATAAACACGCTGCTTTTATTATTATCTGGCATTATTTGGAGTTCTCAGTCATTGTTGTTGCAGAATTTCAGAGGTTGGGAAGTATTGTTTATATTGAAGGAGGTTTAATTTTCTTATGTCTGCGTTTCTACCATTCAAGCAGCCAATAAATACCTCACAATAGGTGATTTATTTTTTATTTTACTGGAAATTTATTGTTGTCCCTACACCTTGTTTCGAATCTGATTTAGTATGAAATATATTGTCAGTCTCTTCATTTATTATTGCATAATTTAGCGTTGTCATTAGAGGTTAATTCATCATTTCTTTATAATTTATTTGCCTTGTGTATGAGGGCCATAACTAACTTCCGCTATTATAAAACATTCATAACAGGTTTAATGTATTGTGACATTATTATCCTTGGATCTGCTGTTTATTTAGTTGATGAATAAGGATTTGTGCAACATATCAAAATCACTATTCTTCACCAACAATCGTGCATAGGGTTTGGATTTGTAATCATTTATAAATAGGTGTTATATTCTAGACATTACCATAGATTATCATCCCAACTTAGGGACATTATGTTTGAACTTGGGTCCCCGCAATGAGAACATGATGCTTTAACCACTTGATCTCAACACCTAGGACTCATCTTACCATAATTGAGACGTACACCAAATTTTATTGTTGTCAGTCACGAGAACAAATACAGTGCTCCCATTGACTGTGTTTTTACTTTCAAATGTTAATATTGCATATTTATTTCTTATCTAAAAATTAAGCGAGGCTCAAAACAGAGCTATAGTATTGAACTTCTTAACTTCTTAAAAATCAGAAATACACAAGTATTTGCAGCAGTAATTAAGTTCAAAATACACCACCATATTAATAGTCAAATAACATAGCAAAATACACCACCGTATTAATAGCCTAAGTATTAATCAAACTCGAATGTCACATTAAAGTTAAAAAATAAAAGTATCAAAAATTAGCCATCATTGATCAAATATCATATAGGTCATCAAAAATATCATCACCACCATCCATAATAGATGATGCATGTAGTGGTAAACTAGAAGAGCCACAAATACTACCACTGGCACTACCACCAGTTAGCTCATAGTCATTGTCAACATCAAGTGGAGCGAAGTGGGCAGGGGAAACATCTAAGTCAATATACGTTGGCTTGCTATCCTACTTTCTTGTGTCCCATTCTTTGCAGCCACAAGTTTGAATGCACATACACCAAGTCCTTTGCCTAAATTAATTGCAATCTATTGCACTTTATTGAGTGGATCTAGTATGTGCTCCAATTCCTCTCAGACGCAGATGAACTAGCAACCTATTAAGACAAAATTAGAGAGTTAAGAGTTACAAAATTATAACTAATTTAATTATATGATTAAAAATAAATAGAACTTAAAATATATTTTTTATAGAACTTACTTTCAATAAATTTTGATCACAAGAGGTTGTAGGTGCGTGTATGATTGGTCATGGAAGTACCATCAAGTATACACATCGACCATATACTTGCCCCAAAGAGCATCAAGAACACATTGATTGGAGCATGTAGTTGGCTAAAAAATTTGCAAGAAACTAAGACTACAACTTGGCAAATTTGGAACTTTAGACAGCGGTGTGAAATTTATTTCTCCTCTCAGCAATAGGGGAGGCTCCCTTCTTACCGTAGGTGGCTTCAACGGAAACTGAACTGAAATACAAACAATTCATATTGATACGATAATACCGGTGGCTTAAGGGTTGACGTAAAAACAACACTTAAGACAGCAGTTTACTTATAATAAATTGAAACAAATACAGGAACACAAAATCTCATGTACTTACTTTGAAAGATGATTCTGAAAATAGAATAGTCAGGAAAGCACAAAGTCTTTGACCCAATATCCTCTTTCTTAAGAAAGACACTTATCACTGAAGCCCAAAGTCTTCAGCTTTAAGTTATTACAGCCACTTCTATCTATATTAATCCTTATTCGTGAAGCACAAAGTCTTCAAAAAACTTGAATTAAAGCGCTCAAACGATACACAAGATAATTATCAATTAATTTGAGAAAGGATCAACAAATGCAACTTAAGAATACACTCATTGATTTCCAGATTGACAACACAAAGTTTGTGAATCATTGTTCCTTCTATTCAATTCAATAACTTTGCACAATGAAACTCAAAGTTTTCCAAATACAAGAGATTCAAGTATAACTTTCTCGCACACACAAAAGATAAAAACATAAAATGGGCTCACTCCTTTATATAGAAAAAGAGGAGAGATAAAGGTGGAGAGAAAAGGGGAAAGCCTTAACCACCTTGACTTATTCTCTAACTAACTAACTAACTTTGACTTATTCAATGCTATAAGGCTTAAAGCACTTGCAACATGATTACATGAAATAGCTTTGCACATGATACTATCACATGCAATTACATCTTCTTTTTACATTACATGTTATCTGTCAAATACAAATTACAAATACATGATAAAAAAAATTCAAAGTGTCTGACAAGACACGACATCTATTACATCATCCTTTGTCGGTCTTCATGCTGCTACTGGATGCTGCATGATTGACATGTTCTGGTTTGGTGAAAGCATCTCAAACCGGAATATGAATCTGTACCCTTAATTGTTTTCCAATTTGATGGCATCAACAAATCTCCTGCTTAAAACAGTCTTGAAAGCTTTCTATGCTCTCATCATTTCGTCGCTCATCTCTTTCTTTGAATGGCTCCATTATGTTGTCATTCTTTAAAAGGCCATAACATGGTCTTTTAAGCTAGAAGTTTGCAGATCTGGAAGAGTATGTGTATAGGATAGGAGTGGAAGGCCTTTGAGCAATGAAAGACAATGGATTTTGGGCAAAATCGGCTCTTTAAATGAGGGAAAACTCATAAACACGGTTTTCTGGAGGCACTACATGTATGCGGACAGCAAGTTTGGAACAAGAAAATGAGATGAAAATACGTGAAAGATATAAGGTATGGCGTCTACTTATAATGGAGTTTTGAATTTCCATTACAAATGAACCAACAAGCAACTACCAACATGAAGTTTAAGTCACAGGGCAACAGTGGAATAAGTACAAATAGGGAACATGGAATGCATGAAAGTGGGTTTTTAAAATGCATTTGCATGTGTAATAATGAGCTTGTTTTTCTTGTATACTCCAATCATAGAACGGGGTTTTAAATCCCGACTGCATATGCAAGCAAAATGAGGTACTTGCATATGCAACTTAGAGAAATGGAGACGAAAGATAGAAGATACAATACATAAAACAAAACAACATGTAAATCTGAAAGAGAAATGAAAGATTTATATTTACCAAGAAGAACAAAAATATATACATAAAGCCCTAAAATAAGCACAAGAAAACTTACCTCCTTTCACCAAAAACAAGAGAAGAAGTCTCTACAAATCCTTGAGCAAAATATGAATCAAATCCAAGAAATTTTTGGATTTAGAAAAGATTGCAAGAAGAGGATTATATCAACTTCAAATCTTGACTCAATCCTCTTGAAATGAATGCATTTTGGAGGCAAGATTCGTTGGTTGCCAAGTGTTGAATGACGGAGAAACAAAATGCACAAGTATAGAAACTATATTGACCAAATCACATGCATATGCAATGGCAACCAAAAACGGCACCTAGGGCATCAAATGCAACTTGAAATGGACGAGGAACAAGCTGGAATGGAGTTTCTTACCCTAGAATCCTTCCTTGATCCAAAATGCAGCTATTGGGAGCAAGAATCTTCAATCTTGAGCCTTTTTTGGCCAAGAAATACTCTAGACGGGATGTTTTTGGTAAAATGCACATGTTTGAGAGCATGCAAATGCTCACAAAATCGCCACCCAGCATATAAAGACATAAAAACGGGCTTTAATATGTAGTTTGCATATGTTTTAATGGCTTTAAAACTTATGCAAACTTATCAAAAACTGCCTTCCTAGAGTCTTTAAGAGAAAACGAAGCTTTTAGTGGAGGAAAAACGGGTTTTTAGAAGTTAAAAGCATATGCATTTCATCCAAAATTCGCCACCCAAACTCTTTTGTTTGAATCCAAATATAATGACGGGCTTTTCTAAGGCAAAAACACATGCATTTTGACTCAAAATCGCCACTATGCCTTTAAGTTATTAAAAACGGGCTTCTCACATGCAAATGCATCTTAAAACCCCACTTACACATGTTAAGTTATATGCTTTTGCATATGTTTTAACTTAACATATGTATTTGCATTTAAAAAGCCCACCTTTAGGTATTTGGGACTTGGAATATATTGATAGTGGAGTTTAAAAGTGACTTTCATATGTGATGACATGCAATGTTGAATAAAAACCCCACTTTATTACATAAAAAGTCTCTCATGTTTAATTTTACATGTAACTATAGTTTTAATGAAGAGATATGCAAAAGGACTGGAAAAGCCCACCTACATTAAAAAATCATTAAAACTATATTTAAAACTTATCAGAATGATGTAAAATTTGAAAATGGGGTTCTAAACCCACTTTACATGTAAATGACAATTTTATGATATGCAATTATCAACAAAAAGCCCACTTTTGAGGGATTTTGATTTAAAGAAAAAGAATATGCAGTCAAGCCCAAAAACCCCACCTGCAGATCGCTTAATTCCTTAATAACTTGAGCTAGACAACTCTGATTGACGCCTAAGATAGCTCAAAACCAGAGTAATTAAAAATGCTACAATCCTAGGGCAAAATAAAGACTAAAAACTAAACGCAAAACTAAGAAAAACGAAGAAAAGACTTGAAGATTGCAAAAAATCAAGTGCTTGTTGGCAGAGCAGAAAGACTCGTTACAACAAGCAATAAGGTGATAAGCTTGACGAGAACCTTCAAAAATCAATGCTCTTGACGTAAAATCCAAGTCATATCAAGGGATGACTGATTGCCTTAGATAAACATCATTAAGGACACCAAAACTTAGAGGAAACACCTACCAATCCATGAGAAAATTGCGTAGGGTTGTCCAATTTTGTGAACACAAAACTGAGTACAACACATGTGAAACCCATAAACTCAACCCTCAATGCATCACGCATGTCAAAATCACTGAAGAATCTACAAAGTGTTACCTTGTACCCTTGCATGACTTCAACATCTCTATATGGTGCAACTCTTGTTGTCACATTAAGGAGTTGAGAACTATGATATTTGGAATTCAATGCAAAGGCAAGAATATGCAATGGAGTGATCATTTTGTTCCATCTCTCTTAAATGATTTTGTGTAGTTTTTAAATATTTTTTCTTTGATATCTTGTTTTTTCATTTATTATGACTTTCATCTTCTTAGGCATTGAGTCGATGTCATATACCTTGCCAAAACAAGGCATACCCATGTCATTATAAATGACCATGTCAAATATGGGCTCAATGAAACTAAAAAGATAACACAATCCCACCAAACGTCATTTAGGATCATTTGCTTAACTTATTTTTCCCTTTTAGTGCTAGATTACCTCTGTGTGGACCAATTTGGGCTGATAATTATGTTCGAAAGTGCCTAAAGAACCTTCACTAGATCATCTCAACACAATTGTGTTGGAGGCAAAACAGGTCTCAAGAACCAGTTTGAAAACCAGAATAAAAGAAATTAAATTTGCAAAATTTAAAATTAAAATAATATAAAAAAGTTTAGTGAAGTGAAACATTTTTTTTATTTAATTTACCTTAGCAACTCCAATTTTGAGAATGTTGTAAATATGCCTTGTGACATATGGTGGCTTGTGACAAAGACTTGGATCTCTTCGGCCTCAATATACACATGTTTGACCTAATCAATTTTGATGCCAACTCTTTGTAGCATTAGGTTGAGGGAGTGGACAGCACAAGGTGTCCAGAAAATGTGTACACATTGACACAATGCTTCTCAACCAATAATCAAGAAGCCCTACAATTTTTGGCATTGTTATAACAAGCACAACATTTCCAAGGGCACACTTCCTCAATGTCTTGATGAAAAATGTTAACAATAAATTAACCATTCACCTCTCCTTCGCAAGCCACTCCTCTCAAAAACATGCCCTTTTAGGGGACACTATGATAACATTGATCAATGAACAACTTTTTGCATTTTTCCATCCATCAAAAATGGACACCCTCATTTCGACCCACTAATCCATTGTAGGCTTCAAGGAGTTCTCTACAAATTTCACCTTTTTATCCAATAAGGTGCTATGCACCTTCTCAAAACCTGAGCACTTGTACCCCTTTGGAGCCTCATTAATTATTTATACAACTTGTTTCTAGTATGGTGAGCAAACAACATTGAATGACAATCCATTCACATAGACACATCTCGCTATGCTTGGATCAAAAATCTCTCTAGACTCATTTTAAAATGTCGTTTCAAGTGGTTTCTTTGATCTCTTATGTGTAGAGGCCACAAGTCGTTCTTTAGGTATGGACAAAATTGGATGGCTCTTTGTAGGTTGAAAATGAGAACGATGTTGGGGGCTTCATCCCTTGAGATTCTTTCTTCAACAAAGAATGATTTGATTTATGGCTTTTCCTTGGGTCTCCTTTTTCTTGATCTTCAATACATGCCAAGACTTGTGCTTCAAGAATGCCATTACCGTCTACGCCTAGACAAAATTTGATGCTTTGTTGAGGGATCTTGCACAAATGGTTTTTCCCTCAATTGTATGAGCTCAAATATCTAACTTGACAATGATCACAAATCCAAACATAACCTCGACCACGTAGAAGGATGTTGTACCATTTGAACATATTTCCAAAGGGAGAATCTGGACTAGTTTTGAAGCAGGGTTGAATCAAAGCTAGAAACAATTGCCATTGTAATCCCTAAGACAAAAATTTCAATAAACAACACATTTGAAGAATTGAAACAA